>JAGXCT010036097.1:12984-29779 GCA_022495035.1 Philopotamus ludificatus | reverse complement strand
GTTGGATTGTTGTATAATTGTATAATATTTTTTATAACTACTAACATTTACTATCTTCTAATATATTTATATCTTAAAAATTTGATCTTTTGATTAAATTATGATAATATTTGTGCAATGAGCAGATAGTTTATTGATAATTAGAATTTTTAAACCTTAATTAATTAATTTTAGAGGCAATTTTGATTTTGATTTTAATTGGTCCATTGTCTAATGTCCTGTAGGAAGCTCAAAAATGACTCCTTGTTGGTCGCAAGCGCTATGGGTAGCTTAATTCGTTTTGATTACATTAATAAGCAGCATACAATATTGTAAATTTATGTATATTTTTAAATCCATGGAACAAAAACATATTTGGCAATAAATTATCAATTTTATACACAAAAAGAATTATTGGAAAATTAAAAAAAATATATTTTTATATAATCGGGCAGTCTTAAAAATATTTTTTCAACACAAAGGATATCACTTGATTATATTTGAATATATTAAAATATAAGTTTTGATAAATAAGTACTGGAGATGGAATGTATAATATTTATTTACTAGTTCTGTTATTAATAATAGCTTTAATATTAATAGATATTGCCTATAGAGGTATGGCGATCTATGATTGTTTTGGCTTATTTATTTGCTTTAATATTGTACGATGCACAGAATGAAACACTTGGGAGTTTTGGTACAAAGAAGTTTTATTAAAACCTTTGTAATTCGTCGTGAATCCGTAATATTTGTCATCCAAAGTACCCGTCAGTTATTTAACTTTTGTCGACCGAGTGCTCTCGTCGGAATAAAAATAAATAAAAAAAAGAAACGAACGGAACGGAATAGAATCCTCCACCCCGGAGACCTCGGTACAAAAGCTTCGCGGTACGGAAAATAAGAAAACTCAAGCAAAGAAATAAAAATACCGGCGGAGGAGGAAAGACGCGATGTGAAACGTTCTTCGAAAAGAAATTCCTAAACAGAATAAAGGGAGGGCCGTGAATAGTGACATAGACAGCTTTGTCCCCGGAGTGGGGCGGGAAAAAGAACAGCAAGCAGCAAGACTCAGCCAACTACCCGGCATAGAGTGCCGGGCTAACACACCCGCGCTAATGGACTATGATTCATCTTTATATACAACAAAATATCGTCTAATCGATATTCCCTATTATTATCAATATTTGCCTTTATTGCGCAAGAAATATCCAGAATTGTCTCTGGAGGTATTCCTGCTGAGGAGCATATTGGAGTGTGTGTTCAGAAATGTATAATCAGCAATGTCGTTGGTGCCATTGCTTTATTAAGTCCACGGAAACTCCCTTCACACGTGTCTTAACAACGGCCATCGATGGACAAAGGATAGAGACAAGGGTGCCAACAAAGTTTTATATTAACAATATTAGGTTTCGTTGGATGAATTAATTAATTTTAATTCGAATTTTTAGAAAATCCTACAAAATGAACGATATAATTGAAAGTTATATTTAAATATTCTTTATTTTCATTACAAACTCAACTTATTTTCCTTCATAACAGTAGCTACGTTCCACCAAAAACCACTAAACAAAATGATAGAATTCATATAAAAATTAAAGAATGGTTCACTAAATTAAAAAAAAGCCCAATAAATAAATTATAGAAAATACTGTTCATGCATAATTATAATAAGAATATTGGTCCTTATGTATTGTTATTCATCCTACTCGTCACAAACCTTTTGTATTTATTTAAAAAAGTCAAAAAAATCTATATTATAAATAATCATTAACCTTTATTGTCCGCAATTGCGAAAACAAATGCCAAAACAAATAAACAATATTTATTTTTGCTGCCACGGGCACTATGTTTTTTCTCCCATGCATCCGGTACGATGTGCCAAGTGCGAGTGAAACGTACTACGTTCCGCGACAACTCAGTCGGCAAAGTGTGTTCAATCTGCGGCGAGACTTCCCTGAGTGCGTGTGTCATTTACGTGTCTTGTTGATTAGTGAAAAAGTCCAAAATATCGAACAGATTATGAAGCATATAATGTATAACTATTTTTATTCATAGAATAATCTATTTTTTAAAAAAATGTCAAGATATTGATGAAGAATTCATTGAAGACACATCGGACGACTCCGTTAGCTTCGAGCCAGAATTCAAGATCAGCCCCATTATGGGATAGATCTAGCCCTTGAATATTGTTGTTTTTATTATTTTTTTGCAAGTGAGAACTATAAAGTTCAATGATTATTTTTGATATTTATTCTTTAGACTCTTTTAAACAAATATAAAAAGTTTGTGATATGTAGAATTTATATCAAAAGGGTTATTCGTGAAAAATAAAGTCCGAAATGTACCATCGGCATTGGGTTATAAATAAATGTTTTTTTGAGAAAAACGAAAACGAGTAATTTCTTAAAAAAATCTTGTATGGTTATCTCCGGCTCCAATTATAATAAACTCGTCGATTTGCGAGCGTTTTCGTTTTTTATTGAAGATGGGGTTCTTTTGCCTTGCAAAATGAAGGAATATAATATTTTTGATATTTTTTTGGTCGCTTAAGATTTTTTTAACAGAGCTAAATATTTCCATAAGAAATAACCATTAATTTCAGAACAGTGAATTTTAATTACAGTCGCTTGTGATTAATCTAAGATTATTATAATCGTCATGAACATCAAATGTCATTAATGGCAAGAAACAAATATTTTGATGGCCTCCTTTTAAACAACATGGATCGAGACGACATGGATTCACATTTTTTTATTCGAGTTAGTAATCAATTATAAAATCCCATTTAATCAATACATAAACGAGTAAGAGGAATTAGTCCAAAGCCGTAAAATTTTTCTTAAGTAGCTGCTTAATGTCAATAACGAATTATTAATATAGATATTTTGTTTCGATAAATAAGAGATGTATAGATGTTGCTCTCTAATATTTTTAATAATTAGGGAGCATTGTCCGAAGTAGAGCGCAGCCCTGTCTTAGCAGGGGTGTCAGGTTGGCTCCCACCTAGCCCCATCCCCCCATCCGAGGGTGGAGTGGAAGAGAGAGAGTGGACAGCCGGCCATACATTCCGCTGCGTGATTAAATGACCCCGTTGACCGTGTCCGGACACGTCTTTTATTGCTCGCCGCCTGAAATTGCCCGGATTGCAGATGGACGAGCGAATGCCTTCTTCTTGTACTCCACTCCACTCAGCTCCACTAGTCCAGTCGACTCTATACACACATACCAACCGCTGCCAAATTAAACTGACCACTCGCCTACTCATTTGCTTTGTCCGGGACGCTTCACTATTTCAATGAAAAAATATTATTTCGGCCATAAATACATTTTTCTGCATCGTCGCATAACTTCAATATTTTAGCACGCAATCAGCAACTTAGCACTTCAACAATGGGGTAACGCTGAATGAACGACGCTTTTGTATAACACTGAAATAGACAAAGAATTGAATTTATTATTTATCATTATTACAAATTAAAAATATGAAAATGTATTATTATATTGCACGAGCAAGTTATAAGATTGAATGTCGAACTGCACAAGTTCCTTATTGTCAATTTTCCGACATTCACCAAATTGTACTGCAGTAAAACTTCCACTCAGCTGCTCGGAGTAGTCTCCAGTACAATTCCAGTATATTGTCAATATTGATCTTATTGACAAACCTGCTCTTCGCTCATATTTGAATCGAGTGCGGATCGGTATTGTTACACTGTGCACCAGAAAATATTCAAATATATCATTAATAAATTGTCAAGGAGCTTTCAGAATATTAATTAATAAAAAATCTAAATTAAAGTATAATATATCCAACTCCTGAAATATTAAAAGACACGTTATAGACTGTAAGCTATTGTCAAAATATGTGGTCATGTAAAGCAGGTGTCAATTTTAAGTTGGTTGTAAATCAATGCATATTTTCTATTATCTTATTTAAATAATAGGATAATAGAGATTACGCATTTAAATCATAATATTCCTTAAAATTCAATAATGACAGATTTTCAGATAACAATTGAGGAATTTTCGCAGAAATTGGTACAGATATGTTAATACATAGCGCAACTGCAAATCAAATATAATTGGTAATTACATTGCCTCTTTATTGTTATGATAAAGAAGAAAAATAAGAGAAAAATGTTCATTCAATTATGTTTTACAAAGTAGATACGCTCCGCCCAAAACCGTGTAAAAATGTGATAGAATTCATTGAAAAAAAAATATTAGATCACTAAGTTTAAAAAAGAAGAACATTGTGGTATATAAAATCGCGTAAAAAATGAAAACCAATAAATAAATTATACATAATATTGTTCAACCATATTATAACGAAAATAATCAATGAATAAAAATCTAATGAAGCGTTTGTTATTACTGTTCTGTGTTGTTGACTATCTTATCATTAGGATATATCTGTTATGCACTGTGTCTTTTTTCACAATTTGTTTATACATTTCTTGATGTACAACACCAAAAATCCTCCGGTCCCATTGGAATTTTAATGTTCGTTCTAAGTTGGATAATAAATGAGAAAAAACTGATCCATACTCATAGCAAATTGCAAGCCCTTATGAATTAATGCAGCTGTAAGTAGAAAATTTCAACATTTTGTTTACTTTTTTAACCATTGGACAATTATGACATAAAATGTCCTTTACCCAAATGAACACTGGAACTTAACAACACGCGAAATTAAAAATGCGGATATAAATATTTTGTTTCTGGGGATCGAGTTCAAACTATTCGTGTAAAAATATTGTATTTGTACATTTTAATGGACCGTGTTATTTTGAACAGGTCGTAGAAAAACCAGTATTTTAATTATAAATAAAGGGTTTCTCAAAATAGACATTAAAATTTGAAGAAGAGATGAGAATTGATAACCGGGAATGATTTATTGTTATCTTTAGAGGCGGCTCGTTCATATACACTGCGGAGCTGCAGCACCTCCAACCAAATTTATGGAAAAATATATATGTATAAAAATATAAATTATGTATTAATATATAAAAATATAAGTTTATGCCAAAGAGTGATACGCGAGTGAGTGATACGACCCAACACACTCGCCTCTTTAAAACGATTATTGAACCTTAATATGAGTTAGTGGCGTAGCACTGTTATACCACTCATCTAATAAAAACCGAAAAAATTTTCTAACAGAAATGGTAGTTATTATTTTCAAATTTGCTATAATATTTAAAAAAATAGTTTATATGATCTAGTCATCTCTTACTTGTTACAAGAAAGTACCAAGAAAAAGGAACTATATCAAGTAATAAACAGTGTTCGGCACCTGTGTGCAGAAATTTAACTGGGGCCCCTATACCCATATAATAAGAAAAAACAGCCTATGAAAAAGAATTAGGACATTTTAATCGAAATTTTTTCGATTTTTAGAAAGTTAAATGAATTGATGTTTTTAATTTTTCCCCTCTTGGCGCCTTTTGGCACACCTAAGCTTCCGGCGCCTGTGTGCGCCGCACAATCAAGTCATATGGACGGCGCGCCTCTGGTAATAACATATAAAAAGTTAGACATAGTTGTTACGGTTCTATTATTGAATACATAATGACTTACAACTAACCTATTTACTGTAAAAATAATAAGTTTTGGGTCACGATGTATGAATGCAAATCCAACGGTATCAGCAGAACGCGAAACATCTCGCGTCTGGTGTTTCAGAGCGCATTTATATCGCCATTCACAAGAAACAATGCGTAATCAAATACCGGCTCATCGACCAATGTGGGGTTCCGCCGCTTCGTGGTATTCAATAATAGCTTAAAAATAAATAAAATATCAAATAAAATAAAAGTCAAAATTGTGCAACGTGCAAATTCGAAAATTAAAATAAAATTTGCGGCGTTTAAAATTTTTTTTTTGTATGTAATAAAATTAATATAAGTTCTTTGTAGTTCAATTGGCATGGATTGGATTTGAATTTATTTTTATTCCACCGTCCTGAAGTGAGGTGGGCGTTGAGGGTGTGAAAAGAGACGTCATTACGAGCAGTTAAGCCACCACCAACCACCACCACCACCACCACTACTACCTGAACCGTTGGCACCAGCTCCAGTCTACAAATATTGACTCTGAGCACCACTAGTGCGACACAAAGCGATATCCGTTATTGCATTTCCATTCTCGTTTCGGTTGCCATGTAACTGCAACGCTGGTCGATATGCACTTTTATAATATCCATCCATCCGCACACATTCACTATTACAATATTCATTGTTGATATAAGTTAGAAATTGCATATAAATGACACTAAAATATGATTCACGTGTTTTGTCGTGTATATGAATTAATACTTTAATGGTAAAATTATGTGTTTAAAATTAATAATGAATATGGGGGGTTATTTCTGATCACATTATTGTCATGCACATAAAAATAATAATTATTATTCCTCGACATGTGTGCTAAATCCCCCCATAGACGAGTTCGGAGTTAATATATTCAGGGTTCAAAGCGTCCGCCATTTTCAAAAGAAAATTACGGAAACGGAAACATTTACCTTCTTCAAATATCAAATTGTGAGCACAAAGCGCGAGTCAACCAAAGGGAGATTGTTGCTTTGTCAAAGCGTTTCCCGGTCAAAAAACTTTGAGCAGATCAAAGCTTTGTTGAGGTCCTTCGTGTTTGTCAGACCTCAAATTGCGTTGGCTTTTTTAATTACAGCTAAACGCGCAATTATAATACTGTGCAAGATTTCAGTTGTTGGGTCAAAGTGAAATATTATCCGAATCATTGAATAATATTTTTATCATATTATAGGTTTTAAAAAAATCAGTTTAATTTTGGAGGATTTCATTAATTATTTATTTTAGTATAAATAAAATACCTTCAATTATGATCGATATTTTACAATTATGTAATATATCATATCACAAAATATTAATATGTGAAATTTAATAATTTCAACAATATATTTATCTTATAATTTCATGCGGGAACTACGAATCAACTCAAATTACTATGAACAATTATGGGTACGATTCTTAACTTTCTGAAAACCACGTTAAGTTTTTGCAATGAATTGAAATACACACAAAATCGCATTGTAGAGTTTATATTTAATTTAATTAAAACAAATATATTATTTATTAGATGGCTAATTCATTCCAAAATCCATTACGGTTCATTCGCCCATCTAAAATCTCCAGCACGATGAGCTTCTTCATAATATAAACTCTTTTAACAAAATAGCAAAGGAAGAATCAATTGATTTAAGTAATATTGACTCTACTTGATTTAGTGATACAGGTTTTGCACTTCAAATTGACACTTTTGCATTTTAAATTAAAACTTTTTCCTTTAAATGTCTAATGATATGAGTTAATTTAAAATGCAAAAGGGTGAATTTGAAATTAAAAACTCGTATTATGTTCTTCCATGATAGAGACATTTAAGCGGTTAGCAGTCTATAGTATTGCTAGGAACATTTTCCGAAGGCATCATTTTTTTCACCACCTTGTTTTCCTAATAGTAAAAAAAATAAGATTATTAGCTCTTGGTCTTCGTGATTTGTAACGAGACACACAATTAAATAAATCTCATTAGAATATCATGGCGAAGGCAATGAGGTTATACATGGTTGGATTTAAAAATATAAGTAGTAGAGTATATGACTTCAAAATGGAATGATTTTCACCTAAAGACAAAATAAGATTTTATGCCATTGAAAAATATTCATGCCGACAATAGCTATATAATTAAAACAAACTTTGATCTGGAAAATCCAGTGAAAACAGAATCTGTGGTATGACTATTTGGCCACAGAAAAAGTACTGATTGTTCTAGTTTTCTAATAAACGAGGCGGAGTCTGGCTACAACTGGCCAGGGATAATTCGTTGGTACAGTCAATTCTCGACTTGCGACTGGGTACATTGATGACCCTTGCAATTTTTTAGCGATTGCAGTTTTGGGGTTTATTTTTCTTATATGTCCAGGTTAGTTTATTGTTTCTTTTATTTAAAAAAAATCATAACAACCGGTAAATGCTTGCTGAATGAGGTTGGCTGAATGAGAATGAACTTCGAGATCTATCGAGTACATATTTTCAATTTTTTCCATCACTGATTTACATATGCACTCATGTCTTTTAGCACTTGTTTCTTTTAAATGCTTTATTTTTTTTTCTAACTCGTTCTTCCTCAATCTTAATCAAATCTTGGATTGTGAGTTCCTCTTTTTTTCTTTACGTCTTAAGTATGAATGGTCGTAACTCAAGAGCTGATTGTGATTTTATTATTATGCAGTTGGCATATGCTAGCATAAGTCCAGACATATGTTCTAGAATATTTTTCAACTTATTTTATAATTCATAAAGTTATCGATTTATATTTGCGATAAAGAAGACTAGAAGAGTTTTTATTCTGTTTCACTATCGTTTTGTAGTTATTCGGCGATTTTATTCAATGGGATTTATCAAGAACATTTCTAGTATTAAAACCTTATGCACCAATTTTACAAGATAAACTATGCTTCCAGCTGATTATAATAATTAATTCAAGTTGGTTTACGAGAAATTACATTATTATTATCGACAGGAACTCAATTATCGTCATGCGGCGATTCCGTTTTTATCTTCTCAATCTTGGCATAACGTTGTTCCTTCATAATATGTTAAATCTTTTGGAATTTTAGGTAGTAACAGGGGGCCATGTCCGACGAATATGGAGTATATGTTAATTTTGCCAGATATTTCTTTTCACATTTTTTATTTTTTCCGCAAGAAATAAAAACGCCACAGTACCTCAAAACACGCGAAAACATTTCGACAGCCATCAATAAACTAAAAGTATAATAAGGCCACAAATGTCAAGATACGCCAGAGATAAGTGTACTAACAACAACAACATGCCAGTTGGACTCGTACAGCTCGTGAAATTATAAAAAATATTAAATCAAACTTTGTTATGCATATAGAATTCGATCCCCATTCAATATATATTGACACCACACCATACTGTAAAAACGATGCCAAATCGCCAATGATAAATTGCAATGTTTATATTGCTGCCATCATCCAATCCTTTAATCCGGACCATTAATGTGACTGTTATTAATATTAGTGGCAATAAAGAGAAGGGGGTGGTTTGTTGGCCAGTGTCATATGGTTGATTCGCATCCCCCCAAATTAATACCGGCTCTCTAAATCATTTTGGCAATTAGAGCCGTGACTTTTGAATTAATTTGATATCTATACTAATCTTGCGGCTGTATTCAGGGGATGTTTCGGCGCTGGATACGTCTGATGCTTCGCCGGGGGTTTATTGAATTTTGCGGCACAAATACCACGGAAGCAAACGAACGCATTTGTGTTGAAAACAATGGCAATGAAACAATTAAATTATGGAGTGAGGCACACGCAGACTCAGTTAAGAACAAGGGTATTGTGAAATTAAGTACCCACTCGTACATCTGGCTAGGCAGAGTGCTGCTGCTGCCTCTGCTGCCACTACATACATATGTACAAACTTTCAGGGGAGGCCACTGCATTCTTTTTATTTTGACTCGAAATATTACGTAAACTCGATATAAAATTTATGCAAATCTATATTTTTTAACAAATAAATATTCAACACAGCATGGCTGTAAACATAAAAAATGTTCGTTTTCCGAGCGATTCACCCTATTCATGAACAATTTAATTAAATATCCTGTAAAGTAATTAATCCTAGGAAAAATTCGAATTAAAATATCTGGATAGTGCGGCTCGTTCTGTGATATTATATTAGCAAGCGCGCAACCCTTATTGCTTACAAATTCGATAATGCCGGCGAGGGGCGCATTCGCATCCCTGTCTTTCATATTGACTTAATAGCTTGATTTATACACTTGTTGTGCCAAATACAAATCTATTATTGCCGTTTTATTAAATCTTTTATTCATATGAAGAGGGGGCGAGAGTGGCCCCACCCTCGCGATGCCATAATCGCGCACTGTGAAGGATCAACTCGAGCCAAATGTTGCATGCATGGTTAACACTGGTAGCCGTGGGCTTGTCATTAAGTATTTTTTAATACTTAAAACATCGAGGGATGCTATAAAATAAATCGATAAATATAAAATATGTATTTTTGTATGTGAATTTCATCAAAATAATTTAATTAAAATTAAAATCATAGCAATGAATTAATTTATAATATACATATAGTACTTTGGATATTCGTGGACCCAAGTATCACCGTTTGCAGACCATCATAAACGGTAAAAAGGCTACTTTCAGCTTGTGAAAATAGACATATTTCCGATCGCATACGCATCGAGTTGAGTGTTGTCGCGTGTCGGTATAGGACGTGGCCGAGATCGCTGTTGAGTTAAGAGAAGGGGTTGTCCATATGGTCAGTTTGTGCGGCGCACACAGGCGCCGGAAGATTAAATGCGCCGAGAGGGGTGAAATTGTAAATTATTAAATATGAATTCATTAATCTTTCTAAAATCGATTAAACTTGACTAATTATAATCTTAATTGTCTTCATAAATCTTTTTTGGGGAGCCCAGGCTGCTCTCCTTGTCGATTCGTTGACGGATGTGCCACGGGAGGTGCCCGTAGCACCCGATCAGATGATGGTTCGAAGAACCTAGTCAACACGTGAGGACGACCATTGTAGTCTTGGCCTCAGGGTTGAGACGGACGCACCTCTGATGGTGGTTGGCATATGGGTAGAGGAAGCCCAGTACTGGTGAAGATCGCGTAGTGTCTTCCAGGTGGTAAAGACTTACTTCGGGATAGAAGGCCATTAAAAAAATAAAATAAATAATACAGTTAAACCCCCCACTAACACTAAAATCGGGGCCGTGTTATTTGGGGTCGTGTAATTGGGGGTTCCACTGTACGTCTAAAAAAACACAAGGCACCTGAAGAATAAGAATGAATTAATATCTATTTTAAAAAAAATATATTTTTGGACGAAATATAAAAAAACATTTACCTGCTAAATAAAAATGTAATTATTTCAACATTTGTTTAAATAATATTGCTATATTTTTATTTAAAAAATATAATATATTTTTGAAGAATCTTCCGAGTTGTAGCGCAACGACGGACGTGTTTAGGCCAAATAAAACTAGGTCGCGGACTGTCATCTGTCATTTTGGTGTTGTAATATGTTATTCAATTAAAAATATGAATATTGTAAACTAAAATGTTGAAAATATTAATAAGGCAATCATATTTTAAAACTGCATATACGTACGTATTATATTTTTGTTACTATAAGATTGTTCTCATGTTCATAACCTCAAAATTATATTTTATTTATTTAAAATTATGGTGTTTATATTATAGTCAATAAATCATGCTCGTGAAATTATACTTGTAAAACATAATATAAATTTATTTATAACATGTTAAATATTATATTTTTCAGAAAGAACTACAATCCACAATGTTTGTGGAAAAATTATTTGAATTTAAATGTAATAAGAAGAGATTTTTCAAATATAGGCAAATGTGCAATTCGACAATGTTCCAAACCGCGAAAATCAAATTATGACATAGCACTATTGCCATCGTGGAAGCTTTCCATTGGCATATCTTCTGGAGTGTTAGCAAATTTGTTATTTAATAAATCTATAGTCGAATGTAAACAAGCGCCCAACAATAGATTAAGAAATATATCTAGGGATTATAAAGCCGAACAACAAAACTTTGATTGGAAAAAGTTTTGGACATATTTATGGCCCCATAGGTGGCATTTTATTGCTGCTATTGCCGTAAGTGATTAAATACAATTTTGCACTAGTCTGATAAGGATTTCTTTTAAATCTTTTTAAGTTATAAATCAATTCTTATGGATTTTAGGCGGCGTTGGCGGTAGCTGCTGTTAATATTTATATACCGCAATTGATCGGTACTGTTGTCAATGTATTAGCTGGACTAAGAAGTGGCACTAGAAAAGACTTTTTAGATGATATTAAATTTCCAGCAATCAAATTAATTTCTCTCTATATTGCACAGGTGAGAATATTCATAAGCTAACAGGTTTGAATAAAGATTCTATATAATAGTTATTATCAATGTTTTACCTATCCCGATTATAATCAGTTGTTAAAATCAGTAATATAGCCTGTAGGTAATACGCATATTATTTTGATAATGTTAGTTAACCACGACTGAGTTAGTAGTCGGATAGGTGTTCGACGTAAACTATGAATTCAGGGAATTTTTTATAACACTGGCCAGGGGTATATAAGTCGAAGACTTTACCTCCTCATGTTTTATAAAAAAAATATGTAGGTAGTTTGGTGTGTTAGAGTTAATAAATTTAATGCCATATATCCTTCATTGAATAAATAATTATAAAACAAATAATGTAAGTTTCAATCCAACTGAAATACTAATCAGTGTCGTGGTATGACATCGTAAGGAATATTAGTATTAGAGACTTATTCCCCTTCCCCAAAATAAATAAATAAATATGTTTTTAACATTATTATAAGAAACTTTCTTTAAAATACTTGGTGGTAAAGAAGATTTCTATTTTATTCTATTGGTGGTTATTAGATGGTCCGTGTATGGAGAGTTAGATGGCAGCACCATAAATTTTGGAGCTTTACCTCGTATAACTTTACGATAAGTTTATAAAACTCTAATATATTGATGAACAATTATTATGTCCTTCACAGGCGTTTTTCACATTTTTGTATATTCATCTTCTTGCTGAAATTGGTGAAGGTGTAGCATGTAAAATGAAGCATGATCTTTTTACATCAATTATGAAACAGGATATAGCGTTTTTTGATAGCGAGAGAACTGGAGAATTAATTAATAGGTATTGTTTTCAAATTTAGTCAACATTTATTTCAATGAATATTTTTTTTATATAAATTATAAATGTTTAAACATATTAACATATCACGTTTGGTTTTAGAATAACTGTTGATGTTCAAGATTTTAAGAGTAGCTTTAAACAGACTATTTCTAATGGTCTTCGTGCTATAACTCAGGTACAATCTAAGAAATTATTTCTTATATACAATTGAATATTTTTTTAAAAATTTGTTTTATTTTATAGATTATGGGATCGGCTGGTAGTTTATTGGTTATTTCTCCACAATTGACTGGTCTAACGATGCTGTGTATTCCTTCTGTTGTTATCGGTGGTTCATTCATTGGTTCATTGTTACGGAAATTATCAAGGGAGGCTCAGGAGCAGGTAATATCTTTTGCTTTAATACTTTTTTTTATAAAAAATAATCTTATTTTAAAATAAATTATAGATTGAAAAATCGACACTGTTGGCTGAAGAGGCATTAAGCAATGTGCGGACTGTGCGAGCGTTTGCCGCTGAAGAATATGAAATAGAAGCGTTTAATAAAGAAAATATTAAAGCTGCTAGCTTGGCCCAGGAATTGGGACGAGGAATTGGTCTTTTCCAAGCTGGAACTAATTTATTTTTAAATAGGTAATAATTATTTAAAAAAAAGATGATTATACGACTATAAATGAATATATTTATTTAATATATACATATTTTTTAGTATGATTTTAGGAACGCTGTACCTTGGGGGTCATCTTATGTCCACTGGGCAATTAACTGGCGGAGATGTTATGGCATTTTTAATCAACGCACAAACCATTCAACGATCAACGGCACAGCTGTCGCTGCTTTTCGGTTCAGTTGTAAAAGGAATGAGTGCTGGCGGCAGAGTCTTTGAGGTATTGCAACTCTCTGTAAATAATAAATTGACATGTATTTAATATTCACACTACATTGAATAATTTTAATTATTTTATAGTACATAAATATGGAGAGCCATATGCCTATTAAGGGCGGAAAGAAAATACTTTATCACGAATTTTTCGGTAACATTGAATTTTCCGATGTAACATTTGCATATCCTACGAGATCGGAATCGGTTAGTGCATAACATATTTTATACCCTAATATTGAATTTGTTAATATAAACATTAATATCAATTTTAAATAATTACAGGTTGTTTTGAAGAATTTTAATTTAAAAATTCCGGCTGGAAAAACAGTAGCGATAGTTGGTACATCCGGTAATGGGAAATCGACAATCGCTTCTCTCTTAGAAAGGTGTTAATACTAATATATACGATTCTTTATGCATTTTTTCTTATGTTTTTATTATTTTGTAGATTTTATGATATTAATAGCGGAAAAATAACCATAGACGGATATGATATTAGAGAATTAGATCCACAATGGCTGCGCGGAAGAGTTATCGGATACATTAATCAAGAGCCTGTTTTATTCGCAACAACCGTTAAAGAAAATATACGTTATGGCAAACCTGACGCGTCTGATTTCGAGGTAATTAAATACAAATAATTACAAAAAAAAATATTTTCTAATTGTTTAAAGACGACATCTGTAATATTCCAATATAAAATTGTTATATGCAACAGGGGTTGAAAAATTGGGGTTGATTCTTTTTATAATCGTGACATATAGATGGTGTAAACTTTTATAATCATGAAATTTTAGGTAATGAATGCAGCAAAGACTGCTAATGCCGATAATTTTATAAGGGAGTTTCCAGAGGGTTACGATACCATGGTCGGTGAAAGAGGTCATTCTTTAAGTGGAGGACAAAAGCAAAGAATTGCAATTGCTCGTGCGCTTATTAAAAATCCGCAAGTATTATTACTCGACGAAGCCACAAGGTATTGATTTTATTTTTAATATTAACTTTTCCACTCTATCTATTTTTAGTCGAATCTATGAGTTACTCTCATTATATTTTTTTTATAAGTTTATTAAAAAAGATTCATTGAGATAATTAATAAGAAGCATCTATAGGGATTGATCTGATATCCGATCAAAAAAAATTCATTATTTATTTAAAATTAAATAAAGAAAAACTTGGTTCAAGTTGTTTGCCAAAAAATCTTTTGGGCCACTATGTCTGGCCCACGGAGTGGAAAACAATTGATATACATATATCCATTTAATCATTTTTACATTTTATTATAGCGCATTAGATACTGAATCTGAACAAGTTGTACAACAAGCTTTAGAATTGGCCAGCGAAAATCGAACTGTGCTTGTTATTGCACATAGATTGTCTACTGTTAGAAATGCAGATTATATCGTTGTAATCCAAGGCGGCAAAATTGTAGAGGTAAGTCTTTATATATTTTTGAACGAATATATATTATTTGATATTAACAATTATTTTAACTTTTAGATGGGAAATCACGATAGCTTGCGTAAATTAAAAGGACACTATTGGAATTTAGTTAAACAGCAAGAACAAAAAAGTGACGTATAAAATATTTAATTTATTTAATGTAATATCATTATTTTATGATATGGGTGTTATTGGAAATATTTATATGAATATTATTTAACCGTATACGTATAATTTTAAATTAACATACGTCATAAATATGAAGTTCCTATGTAGTAAACAAAATTAAATTGTACAAAAAGTATTATTTTTAATTTGTTTAAAATGAGTATTCCATGATCAAATGTATTGAAATAAAATTTTATGATATTACAATGTCTTATCATAAAATTTTAATAAATATATATATACTCTAATGAATGGTATTTTAATATTTTATTTGAGACTGTCGTATTTTTGTTTTTAAAATACAAATATATTTTTAATTGTCTTTGGTGATCATCAGAAATGTTGTAAAAGAAATATTACTCAGATTCGTTGTTGAATGTAGACATTCTTAATATTTAGAATATTAAAAAAAAGCAAATGACATATAGTGGTAACGGTAATGTGTTGGAAAATGTTTATACATTTACATTGTAATCATTAAATTTATGTAACTGTTTACTTATGACTTTTTAATTATTTATTATAATTGTTGTTGTTTTCATTGTATAAGAGCAAACTGTTCGTACTATTAAATATAATTTGTAACATCATCAGTACACAATCACTATTCTTTAGTAAAAACAATAAATATGATGTTATATTTGTTAATTTTGGTATTAATTCATTTGATAACAAAAAATTGTATTGATTTATTTTACACGCATCACATTAAGAGGAAGAACGATAGAAAATTGCTGCCCGTGACGCTTAAATCATATCAAAATAATGTAATATATTGTACCGTGAAAATAGGATGCCTTATATTATATAATATATTAGTACAAATTATAAATTCATTTATATTTACAAATTTACATTTGAATTGAAGTGTTATTATTTGAATCCCATTATTAATCTGTAATCTACGATACACAGTCGTACCTCAATATACTCCCTTAACTCTATCGGCTCTTAGGTATTTTCAAAAAAGTTCCAACCAACTCGTAGATATTTACCATGTATTACTTAAAAAATATCATCCGAATTGTTCATGTCACAATTATCACTATTATGACTCATCGATTTTAATGGTATTGTTAGTGCGAGTCATTTTGCTGGGCTATAATAGTAAAACTATTACTATTTACTAAAATACATAATTATCAGGAAACCGATAAAATATAAAAAAATATATACAGTGAAACCCCATTTTACGAGCCGGTAATCCCGTTTTATTTTAGTATCCCGTTTCTAAACGCGAATCTACATTTCCCCTCTAATTACGTTTTATTATCAGTCATTCTTCAATCTTCAAAAACGTAAAAACGGGATTTCACTGTACTATCAAAGAAAAAATAGATTACTGGACAAATACACAGATTTTATAGTAGATGTTTTGCCCCTTTCTCCGAACCATTTTTTTCACATTCCAAATGAAAAATGAGTGGTTATACAATAGAACAGTTATTTTTAGTATATTCTATTGATTCTTACGATTAACCCTTTGAAGTCCAGTGTCCACACGTATTGGACATCATTTTTTTACTGGCA
>JAGXCT010036096.1:0-59945 GCA_022495035.1 Philopotamus ludificatus | reverse complement strand
TATGGCTCGAGCTATATATCGTTCTGTGGCACTCAAGTACAATAATGTATCGGAAGGATATATCGTTCTGTGGCACCTAAAGGGTTAAGTGGTCTTCTAACCCTGAGGCGGGTTTTTGTCACTTGGAGGTAACTATGCGATCTCCAGCAGAGACACGTCCGTCTCAACCCTGATGTCAGGACTGTAACAGTCGTCCTCCAGGTTATCTTGGCTCTTCGAATACGGATCAGGTCGCCAGCCATGAGCCCGGATACATAGATACATTTTTGAGATTGAATAAATATCATTGCTTCTTATGTGTCCTTTTAGAAGTAGAATTTTCAATAATTCTTCTTTTACGCTTCGTTACTCTATAAGGAAGACATTCATTTGTTATTTTTTTTTATTTTTATAGTCATCAAAAAGTGTTTCCAACATGGCTTCTTCTTAAACCCTGGAATGCCGTGCCGATGGGGTGTATTTGCACCCCCAAGATATTGATTTTTCTCGAATAACTCTTTTAATACAAATACTACATGGTGCAAACTTTTTCTATTCGTCTAAAAAAGTCTAAAGAATAAATATGACCATCGTCCCTTATTGTCTGCAATTGCAAAAAAAAATATTCACCTCTGTTGCTGATATTTTTTCTCGCTCGCATCCGGTACGATGTTCCAAGTGTGAGAGAAACGAACTATTGACACATGCTGCGAGAACTCAGTCTGTGGTGAGACATCGCCGAGTGTGCATATCATTTGTGATATGTAGGATTTATATTAAGAGTTATTGGAGAGAAATCCAATACTTGGGGTACCCAACATATCGACACGGCTAGGCTAATAGAAAGCTAATAAAAATAAAGTGATTATTGATGGACTTCTCCGTATATTTTTAACATTCCAAATACAATTAAATTACTTCAAACTTCCCTGAATTTTTTTCATTCTATAGGTTTTCAATTGGATTTTTATAGACGAATGGGTATATAAAATATAATGTGCCTGATAAAAGAAAAAGAGAAAGAAAAAAAGAAAAAGAATCTATTTTCTTCCCTCCTTAAAGCGAGCCGCGGTCTTTCCGATCCTTTCTCGCGATCTGATAAATTTTGGACATTGGAGAGTAGGGAATTTTGGGAGCGGAGAGATTAGGGTAATGTTGGAAATCAGTTTTTTACCGCATTGCAGTTCCCCGCTTAAGTTTATGGGTGTAATACCCTATATTGAAAAAAAAAAAGAAAAAAAAAGATAAATAAAAGAATAATAATAAAATAAAGGAAATTTATATAAATCAGGCCGCGGCAGCTCTTCAGGCAGATCATCATTAATGATAGCTTTCGGGCGCCGGAACCTTGTTCTTTTACCATATCCCGACAGAGAACAGATCGACTCGTTATGATTACTAGTCAATGGTTGCTAAGTATGATAAAAAAAAATCATTTCTTTGGGCTTTAAAATGCGCCGAAAGCAATGGAATACTGGTATCATGGTGAAGAATTGTATTTCAGATGAACCATGGCTCTCGTGGCTCTTCGCAGAATTACATTCTGCGTCACCTGAAGTTTCTTCAGGATCGCAGGTGACGCGTAGCCCCAAATTGGCGCCGCATAAGTCATTACAGGTCTAATTATCGTTTTGTAAAGTAGAATTTTATTTTTTTAAATTTAACTTGCTATTTTTTCCGATGAGTGCACCTAGGCGACCGGCAGCTTGCCTGGCTTTAGTATTGACGGCGCTGGTGTGCTTGCAGTAGCGGAGTTTTTTGTCAAGTATGACGCCCAAGTATTTAGTTTGGCTCGTCCACTTGACAACTTCCCCACACATGATCACGGTATTCTTTGAGGGGGTCGCATTTCTCTTCCTTCGCGAAAAGTACGGCGGCACTTTGGAGGGGATTAGTTTTTAATCTCCATTTCTTATACCAACTCTGCAGGTCATCAATGAGAACCTGCAGTTTATTGGTAATGATTCTTGCGTTTAATGACCTAGTTAGTACCGCCGTGTCATCAGCATAAAGCGCGATCATCGATCTGTCCGATGCCGGTTTCGGTTGGTCTGCCGTGAATAAGGAGAACAAGGTCGGCGAAAGTATAGACCCCTGAGGAACTCCTGCCTCGATAGAATGTGGTCTGGAGTAATTATTATCGAGTTTCACTCGAAAGGAGCGACCCTCCAAGAACGATCGAACTATATGGACTAGTGGTTGGTCTGTACCCATATTCTAATATTTATAAAATTAGACCACGGTGCCATACGGTGTCGAAGACGCCTTGGAGATGTCCAAAAACACTCCACCGGTGGATTGCTCCTTCTCGAAGCCGTCATGTATGAATTCGACGACTCGAAGAAGCTGATGCATTGCCGAGTGGTGCGCTCGAAATCCATGTTGTTTACGTTCGGGTTAATTTGGGCTCGAACATTAACGTTAAGTCTGCAAAGGATCAGCTTCTCCATCACCTTTCCGATACATGAAAGCAAACTGATTGGTCTATAATCGGATGTCATATTTCCAGTTTTTCCTGGTTTTTTTATGATGGTAACATCCGCCTCTTTCCACAACATTGGAAAATAGCAGATGGCGAAGGCAGCGTTAATAATTGGCGAGTGAAACCCTTTTTTAGGGAGATTTTTTAAAAGCTATGTCTATATACAAATGGGCCCAGGGCTTTCAGGAAGAGAAACATCTGATTGTGCGAACTATCTCCTGCAGGGCAAAGTCGGATGGATTTTATTTTGGATCTGTGACTCGCAAAACTGTAGCTACTCTCATGGTTTCGCCTTCGACGTTAAGTTGAGGTGTCGATGAGAACTGCTTTTTAAGGTCTTCAGCGAGGAGTTCGGCTTTGTCCTCCGGTTTGTACGCAATTCTACCGTCCGTTGATTGAATTGGCGGCATTCTGCGATCTTGTCCCAACAGCGTTTTTGACATTTTCCACAGCGATCGATCTTCAGTGGTCAGCGACAATATCTTATTGTTCCATCGTTCGTTGCGTAACTTGAAGAGTGCTATCTTAATTTCCCTCTGCATTATTCATTTCTTTTCATTTCAGGGTCAAAATTTCTGCCATTCTCGTCGGCAGTTCTTTTTTTTCTTTAATAAGAGATCGGATGTGTCTCGTAAGACGGGTGTTCGTATGAGAATCGTACGTAATTGTGGCTGAGAAATTGACTCCTGGATTGAGGTGGTAAAAGATCGTACGGCCTCGTCTATTTCCCCCGCTGTTTTAGGGAAGAAAGGGGCATATAAAAGACATCAATTAATTCATATATCAATTATTTATTCATGGCTAAAAATTTTTTTGAATAATATGTACGTACAAAATGCAATTTCGCACAATATAAAATATTACATATCGCATACATTAAAGTATATTAAGAATAGAATATTTATTACATGCGTAGTATATAACACAAGTTTCGACATTCTACAGTTTTTTTTTTGTCCAGAAAAAAAAATACTCCAACATCGATGGGAGCAAAAAATGAGATCATATTAAATAAAATAAGATCAATTTGAACAATTAAATAATACATCACAAATAAACAAAATTAAACTGCACTTAATGAATAAAGTGTGTCTAATAGTAAAATACACAATGGTATTATCGTTTTTTAATTTTGTTGGTTCCAGAAAAATTATTGCAAAAAGTAAATCCTGTAAACTGCAACAATTCGTTCTAGACAATTATTATATTATATGAGGAATTTCATATGAATTAATTACTCTATTTGCCATATAGATATGGAATGTTTGAAAATATAAAATTTGAAATACAACAATAAAACCTTACAATACAAGCACATATTTAAAGAAGAAATAACATCAAGTATACAGTTTTATCAACTGCGGTGACTAAAACGAATGCTTCACATTCAAATGTAACACTTTCAGAAATAATTTATAATAAAATTAAGAATAATTAATGCAGGGCGTAATCGAGGTTTCATTCCGATAGTGATGATGCAAAAGATGTCTCAGTTATAATTTTATTTTATCGAGAAACTATTTTTTAACGGAATCAAATAATATTTTTCTTAGAGTCTAATGAAATATATCAATTTATAGCTGAGACATCGATGAAACATGATCACTTTCGAAGTATTTTCTAAGAATCCTTGTCGCTTAGTGTTCTCTTCTTCTGTAAAAAAAAATTAAATTTATTTTAGAAACGATCGGTAAATTTTAATCTCACAAAATATTTTTTTACGCCATAATCATTAGAACAAACAAATACTTTCTATGATCCTTTCAAGCAATCCCCAAAAATTTTTCAAGATTTAAATATAATTTAATTATAGAATTACCTCAGTGGACACATCAAATCTAACTGACTTTGTATTTTTACATTTTAACTGAAATTAAAAAAATTAAATAAAATAAATCAAAAATAACATAAATCCAAAAATAAAACCCCCAAATACCTATTTTTTTTTTCAATAAAAAGGTAAAAATTCAGTTATTTTCAAAATCTCACCTTAAATTTGTTGTCTGTTTTCCCTGTAGAGGATGTCTTTGATCTCTCTTGCTCGAGTTGGGTGTAAAGAATCTCAACCTCGGTTGTTAATTCCCTTTGGACCTGTTTCAATTCATCCACTTCGATGAGCACTTCCGCCATTTCTTTCACTAAACAAAAAAAACAGTTGAATTAAAAACCATAAATGAAAACAAATGAAAATATTAGGGGGACCGAGAAGTAATCAAAATTTCTTCAATGAGCTCATTCAATTAGTTTGTGTCAATTTTTTTTTCTATCAAGGGGAAAAGATATCAAAGCCAACAATGATAATGGCTTTTACTTTGCCATTCTTCGCGTGCTCGTCGTTGTTGGAGTTTCCTCTGACATTTCGGAGCACACCAAGAACAACATTAGTTGGCTACGTAATCCAGGTGCAGGTTGACCCACTAGCCTTCCGGAAGGGCAGGCCCCTCTTTGGGTCGGCAAGCCAACATTGCACGCCTTAGCGATAGTCTAAAACGTTTAAAAAGTTTAAAAATGGAAAAGGTAATTTCAAAGATTTTGCACGAAAAAGACGACCCCAAAAATTAGACGATAATATCTTGAGAGCGATGGTAGATTCAGATCCTCGTCAAACAATTGAGGAATTATCATTGAAGATTGGCTATCCATCGTCTATCATCTTTGTCGTATAGGAAAATCATGCAGGCAAGGAATTGGGGTTCCTCATGAATTGACGGAGACGGCACTCGATCAACAGCGTATCTCTTTTGTCTTGGTATAAAACGGATCCGTTTTAGTGGCGAATTGTAACTGGAGATGAGAAGTGGGTGCTATACAATATTCTTGTACGAAATAAAATGGCTTTCTTCCGGAGAAGTACCTGTACCGACCCCTTGACTATCACTAACAACAAAGAAGATCCTTGTTTGGGGTGGGATTTTTCTGGAATTATACACTATGAATTGCTTGAACCTCGTCAGACCGTAACAGTGATTGTATATAGTGAACAACTCGAGCGAATGAAACAAGAGCTCATAAAAAAACAATCTGTTTTGGTCAATAACAAAAAAAAGATCCTTCAACACGATAACGTGAGACCTCACTCGGACCAAAAAAATAAAGGAGCATGGATTGAAACTTTTAACTCATCAACCCTATTCACGGGATCTCGCGCCCACCGGATTAACACCTTTTCAGATCGTTAGAGCATACATTAAGAGATAAAAAAATGAATAATGTTGGAGAAGTGAAAATTACTTTTCGGTTCCCCTAATAATAAATTATTTATACTTTCGCTTGTCGCAATTATGCCGCACAGTCTTTTATTCCGAGATTTAACTTTGACTAGCTCCTCTTTTAATTTATTAATAGTAGATTTTAACGTTACAATCTCTTTCTCCTTATCTTCTAATACACTTTCTAATTGAGATCCTTTAATTTCCTCATTGGAAGGCTGTTCCCGTTTTGTACTCAATCCGTTTACTTCCTTTTTGCTATTCTTGCGATATGACGGATCATCATCAATCGTCAATCTATCGATGTGATCTACAAATTGATTATAATTATCAGTGTTAATACGCTGTTACGCCATTTATAAATAAATCAAATAAATTGAAAATTATAATAAAAAAAAAAAAATTTACCGTTGTTTTGAAATCCAGTGATTTCTAGTTGTGATTCATTTGGTTCGTTTGGTATAACCAATTTATTCTTCCTGTGTCTTTTACCATTTTGAGTTTTGAATATTTCCTTATTCGCGTTTATTGAATCATTGCAGGTTTTATCAAAATTTAATTGTGACAGTAGCAAAGCCTGAAATAATAAATAAAATTATTTTTTTACGTTTGTTATTTAAAAAAAAATATACAATGATGAATAAATTACCCGTTTAATATCATCTTCAAATCTCTCATTGATAGGATCACTTTCGCATTTCGCATCTTCCCATTGTTCATTATTTATTACTTCTTTGGAGGAGGAATAGCCTTTCTTTTTCAAATTAGCCTGCGAGCCGTTACAATTAGTTTTGTTAGCCTAAAATAAAATACATCACGTAAATAAAAAAATTGTAAATATATCACACTATATATTTTTTTACATTATAATGTTTATTTATCTTATACTAGAGTATTCAGTTACAATAATACAATCAAATATCGTTAATGATTCATTAATATAATAACATAAACATATTTACTTTGCGTGGTGCATTTTTAGCCCTTTTCTCGTCGGATTTCTGTGTATTCTTCGCCGGTTCAATTTTTTTGCCTTTGGCTTCTTTAGGCTTAGGAGGCACATAGTCATCCTCGACGATTTGTAAAGATGAAAATCTCGACATTGCAATTAAAGACATACTTTAGAAATCCTGCTGCAAGAATTGACTCATTAAGAATTATCTAACAGGATTTTAGTATATTTTTCATGCAAAGTAAAAAAAAATGAATAATGTAACCGCCTTGATAGAAATCGGCCATGTAAGCGAATGGACAATTAAAATAACTCAATTAAATGCTGTAAAATAATTTTCAAAACATTCATATTCCGTATTACAAGCAGGGGTTAGTATATATTTTTGCATCGGTAGTTGTTAATATTATTAAGAATCCATTTTAAAAATTATGAAGTTATCGATGAAGATGTATATCAATTCATTTAGAAGCTCGTGGATACTGTAAATAGTGAGTTGATTACATACTGCGAATAGAGAAAAGCGTTTGTCTAATCCACTGCCCACAAAGCGAGCGGTCAGAAGTAAACAAGATATACGCGGAGTGCCAACCTAACAGGCTACCCGCCTTCTGGGGTTACATTTCACCACTTTTAATATGTATAGGTAAAAATACAACTCAATAAACACGTAAAAAACAATACATACTATTATAAAGATACAAATGAATTTGAAAATTAATATTTATAAATTTTACGATTAAAAAAAATGAGAAAAAGGGGTAGTACGTATATTATATATCTTTTATTTATACTAAAATAATAATAATTATATAACAATAAAAAAGTATATTTTATACCAAAAAGATTTAAAATCAATTAATTATATTGAATAACATAAAACAATGAGAAAAATATTGTTATCATTTTTTAATAATGTGCGTTTTACTCGTTGTAACGCATGATGATAATATATTAAACATTTTGCAGTTCATTTTTTCTTTACTATTGATGATTGTATAAGCGTGCAGTGGCGAGCAGGCTCGCGACAGCTCCCGGCGTCCGGGCTCTATTGACATGGCGGCCAGTGGCTCGGCCTGTCACCTGTGGTAGGGCGCAGCGCCCAGGGTGAGTCAAGTGCCGGCGACGCCAGCCCGGCGTCCCGCGCGCCTCCGAGCCGAGGCCGGGGCTCCTTCACTCCCTGCACACACAATTGCGCGTCTTTCCATTATGTTTATTGTATATCATGAAAGTTCACACGGAAACCTGCAGAAAAAGCACATATTTCATAATATATAAACACCCAAATATTATATTATCAAATCTAACAGTGCTACATTACTAGCAATATTGTGTCCAGGATATATCTTCAACATCCATTTTTTGATTAATGAGTTTCCACTGAGGACACGTAAAGGGTAAAGTTTCAACGTATGTGCTCGTATATATATTCTTAACGATTGTCTTATCAGTGAGGGCACAATATGTCATCACAATAACGATCATAAATTGGCATATTTTATAACATATTTGTATCAAATCCGTTTTTGTAAATAGCGAAATATGAAAAAAGTGATGTCGTTAATTTTACACACTGTATATCTCATTCAATATAATTGTTTACTATTGATCATTTAAACGCAATGAGATTTTAATTAAATAATTGCAAATATATCAATTATACATAAGACTGTGATTGCTATTATATCGTAGTGCTACTATTTACATATTCGTGCTTCCTGTTCAACAGACTATTTTAAAATGTATGACATTTCCATGTCAAAATATAACAAATTTATTTTTTATTTACCTAGAAAATTTATATGAATTTAAATTTAAATTTAATTTAATATGGATTATATTATTTTGGAATACTCAATCATTTTTTAAACGAGGTGTATTTCCAACTTCAGTATTTTAACCTCATCGAACTTGATTTTTTTTTTATCCTGTTTTTTTTTTAAATATTTTTGATTGAACTCAAGCTGTCCGTAAGAATAATATGTGCTGACTTTGTGGAATATTATTGTTATTAATTTAATAATTGATTTAACGCAAAAATGACGAACTAGCCACTATTAAAATAGGAAGGCGGCAAATATTGAATATATTTTTTTATATCATTATAGGAAGATTTGAACACTTGTTTAATTTTATTATCTGTTTTTTAAGAGTGTTCTTTTAATTTAATAAATAAAAATAGTTTCAAATGTTTATTATTATTTAAATTCCAGACGAATTGACGGATGGTAAAAAAAATCCAGGATATCCTACACGTGTTATGTATATTATCAAACATACTTATGGCAAAACAATTTTTTTGCGTTATTCATCCGACTCCAAGAATGCCATTACTGGTCAGAATGGGGCTTGCTATTTTATTCCATGCCATATTTTCATAAATCAATGCCCGGTTTTTGGATTGGCTTATGACATGGTATTGTTCCGCCACTGTGCTTTTATCTTTATTACCCCCGTGTTAACCCAAACAGCATTCCACATGTTATATAAATGTACGAGCAGTGATTCATCAAAGGAGTAGTTGTTCCTTTGTTCTCTACTCAATCATCGAATGAAAGAAACTCGGTCTACTCCTCTTTGGCTTTCAATGATTGTATTATTTGTATTGTTTCAGATATGATAAAATAAATCATGAGCGATCAAACTACTTATTCAGATGGCGATATAGTATGGGTGAAGCTGGGCTCACGCTGGTGGCCCGGAGAGGTGTGGGGTTTGGAAAAACTGCCACCTGGGATTTTGAAATCTTTTAGGAAAACGCCAATCGCTGTAGTTAAGTTCTTCCAAGAAGACACTTTGTAAGTTGTAAATCAATACCCCAATAATATATTTAGCAGCATTGACTATTGTCATCCCGGTGTGCCAACTGTTACAAGCTGGCGACACATGCTGGAAGCTTTGTTCAAAAGTTATTTGGATAGAAATGTGTTCGTCCGTTTTATGGGAACATCTGGAACGCATAAGTTACGTTAGTAAATCTGAGCTTAAGCTCCATTTTTTAGATTTTAAAATTTATTCACGTACTTGCCGTAGTTATATAAACTAGCGGTTAAAGGTTTAATATATTTTTTTAGAACAGAAAAATATGTTTTAACCAAAGATACGATTGTGAAATGTAAATTCTCGGTATTGTTTAGACAGGATCGTATGAAACTTGACCTTATCTCATAGTACTCTCAAATTACCGTATATGCTCAATATACACAAACGTTTCCAATCGAAATATGTCAAAAAAATATTTAATCGTTCTAGTAAAAGTTAGCTTCAGTAAAATTGTAAATTATTTTATTTAAATACGTTTATACTTATTTATTTTAGTGAATACGTGAAAAATACAAATTTTATCTTCAAATACAACTGCAGCCGTAAAAATGATTTTATTAAAAAAGGATTGGGTACGTATAATTCGCCTAGACCAGTGGTGGCTAATCTTTTACATATCGTGCGCCTATTTTTTCACATACCAGCTCAGATGCGCCATACAACTTAAGCACCTCTTACGTTTATGGTTCAGCAGCAGAGAATTCTTCAAGTTCTCGCTCTTCACGCCCTCAGCGATGTCTTGCCGCAGACTGAGCTCTCACAGCACGTTTCACTCAAGTGAGAAAAAACATTTTTCTGTCGCTTTATACTAACGTACACCATACAGTACCTCTTGGTGTATAATGCAGGGATAATTTAGTACAGGACAGTTTAAAAAATGTTTAAGCAAAGTTGTAGTGTCATTGAGTTTTTCATTGATGGGGCTTCGTCAGTGATGAGTTTACTATAATCTAATTCTGGATTTTCTATACATGATTTTAATTTTTCAAATATGTATTATCTTGTTTTACTGTTTCAAATGACGTCCGTCAGTGAACACACTGATGTACCGTCAGTACATATATAGATTTCCTAGGCATCTTAAATTTTTCAAATATGTCTGTTCCTCGTTTCACCATGCAATGACTCCCAGACGGGCAATTTAAAATGCGTTGTAATCTTCCAATGCCCCATAGGTTGGCCACCTCTGACCTAGATAAAAAAATTAAAACTATCTCCTCATTTCTAACATTATTATTATTTCAGATTTATTTAGATCAAAACACACTCATATGGATAAATTTCCCGAAGATGTTTGCACAGCGGAACGATTAACAAATGGTGATCCTGATATTATAACGAGTAACGAATTTTTGCCACAAAAAAAAGAAAGCTATGCGAACATATTCGGAACTCCGACGGACACCACCGCAAAACGAAATTCTCTGGGGAAGAGAGGCAGGCCTCCATCACGTAATAGATAATAAAAAAATAAATACATTTAACTCTTTTATTCTTTGACATAAATATACAAATATAAATTTCAACATTGCAGGCTCACCCGGAAAATCCAGAAATATAACGCCCACTAAAATAACTCATCCCAGATTAATTCAAAAAGTATGCGGCGAATGATTTATTGAATGTATAGTTTACTTTTAATATTGACATTTATTGTATATTTTCAGTATTTTAAAGGTTCATCAGACTATAAAGCTCACATTCTCGTTCAACCGTCTATTAGCCCTGGTTCTTCGATATCATCTTTGGTCACCGAATCACCGAATGCCTCATGCGAATCTATTGCTAAAACTCCAAAAGCTACCCCGGAACTCGTGAAATGTTCTCCTACACAATCTTCTGAAATGTATAGTTGTCATGTGTGTAATTTTACAGCGACTAGATTAAACGTTATCATTCTTCATAATAAATCTCATAGTTCAGGAGCCATACAATTTACGCCGATTAAAACGCCGAAACCCAAATCACCTGCATTAAAAGTAAAACCTAAAAGTGTAACAATAGTCGATGAAGAATTCGAAGCTGCATCTACCAGCAAAAAGAGAAAAGTAACTTTGAAAGGAGAGGGTAGGACGAGGGGTAGACCTAGAAATATTTTAGAGAACGTCAGCCCGGATCCTTCATCGAGTCAGAGCAAAGATAAAACTAACGTGTCACCTCCTAAACGTAAATTAAACAAGCAAAAGGAAAGAGAATCTAAAAAAGCAAAAACCGACGTTGAAATTAAGAACTCACTACTCGCCGATTGGAACGAAGACAGCGAAGACGACTCTATGGACGTTTTGTCGTCACTTAAATTAAGTCAAAACGTTAGCGAATCCTCGGAGGAAGGTAAAACCGCTCAAAAAGATGACGTTCCGGCGACAAAGACTCTATCCGATTCCGACAATAAATCGCCATTGAAAATTATTACCAATGAAAAATCTGAAAAGAGAGATCAAGCATCCTGTTTCGATTTCGAGGAAGACGACGATTTACAAATTGAAAACATCGGCAAAAAAATTCCCAGATTGTCCAACAAATCTGAAGAATTCCCCAAAAAAGTAATCGATACTAACATTTCCGATGCTAATGCGACCGCAGATACAACAACTGAAAAGACTGCGAGTTCAATAGAAAACAATAATTCGCGAATCAATCCGGATATTGATTTTGATTCGGAGATCGATAATCTTTTGAACGAGACCACCGTCCCCGAATTACCTCCGTTACCGTCGCATTCAAATTTTCAGAAAACCCAACCTGTAAAAGTCCCAGATAAAGAAAAACCCGGCGACACCCCGATGGGAAAATCTATATTTAAAACGAAAACATTTTTTAGAAGTAGACATTCTAGAAGTCAGGACGCAATTGAAAAATATGTCGCAGATAATACGAGCACGGACAAACCGCCGACTTATATGAACGAACCCGTCGAATCGGAGCGGTCTAGCGACATAGCGTCGGAATCACTGAGTGATAATTCATCTCTATCGCAGGATAATGATATTTTACCTGTACCTCCAAAGACTGAGACAGTTAGGGTAACTAAATATGCACCAAAAATTCAATTAAAAAAGCTAAACGTTGCTTTAGTTAATAAAAACAAAACTTTATCTCAAGATCCGAACGAAACGAAACAAGAGGACATAAACAATATCCAATCGGATGTCACTGAAAAGGCTGAAAACGAATCGGATCTGTCGAGCTTAGCGGAAGGCGCAAACGAAAATGCAACGGATGAAAAGAAGTCTGTAGCCGATGATGTTATTCCTTCAGATCAACCAGAATCGGAAGCAACAAAGATCTGTGATCAAGAAGTAATCAATTCAAAAGACAGTTCTGTATCTCCCGTTACGCAACCGTCAATGGAGCCGATTAAATCACCAGCTCCGATAATAAATGTACTTAATGATAAAATATCAGCCGCCGAAAAGGAACAAGTCGTCGAACAAAAATTAAACGACGGCGGCAATTTTAAAGCTTTAGATATTCCGGTTACAGTTGTCGAAAATCCGGAATCTACTGACGCACCTGAAAAAGCTTCAGAAAGCAACGTTTCCAACCCTACTGTCGAATCTACTATCAAATTATTTTCTATTACCGACGACGACAATATATCTCCAATAACAGATGAAAATATTAGTCTCGTTCATAAGAATGATAATACTGAGAACGATGATTCGTCTAAATTATTCCGAATGTTAGACGAATCAAATATACAAAAGGTTAAATCTCCGTTAAAAATTATATCGTCGAAAATTATCAAACCCCAGGGGAGAGAGAAGATTTTGAATTTCGACGTCGGCGGCTCGCAATTAAAACAATCTTCGAATCTTTCGCAGAATCAAAAAATCATAATTAGACGAACGACTAATCCGCTGAAGTCTCGAGAGAATTCGCAAGAATCGTTGATTTTATGCAATAAAAATGCTGAAAAATGGAACGACGACGACGTACAAACGTTCACGATTGAGGAACCGAGCAGCGCAAACGACGATTTATTAGATCCGAAATTGACAAAAGTCAGCAGGAGCTTTTCTGCAAAACCGCACAATACGATCATTACGTCTACGGGAGAAATCATTCAATCGGATAAAGCGAAGAAAGAAGATACGATATTTGATATAAGTTCAATGCCGATTGTGTTGTCTGACGAAATTGTATCGGCGAAAACCGATTCCTCTCCTAAATCCGGCACAATTATCAAAAAAAGTATTCAATCCGAAACGAAAAAATCCGCTTTATCAATAAAACCGGATGCGCCCACTGAAAAACCCACAATCGTTAAGAAATATATGGAATCCCCCATTAAAAAATCGATCATTGTCAAGTCTGTTATCGAAAAAACAGTCAGTCCAAACATACTGTCTAAATCTGGAAAGGGTAAAACTATGAAACATCTATTGATAGTCGATAAGAAAACCGGAGAGAAAAAATTAATCAAAGCCGGCGATTTAAACGACGAGTTAAAAGAGCATATACAATCCGAAGGCAGGGGCATTCATCAGTCTGGAGAGAAAATCATCATTAATTCTAAATTCCCCGGAGGAAAGAAGACTCAAAAAGTTATTATCACTCCGACGACTAAGAGTCAGGTCGTCGTCGGAAGATTGGGAGAAACGGGCGAACCCGAAATGTACATAGCTACAAATCCGTCGACCATACCTAAAAATGTCACCAAAGTCGTACAGAACAATCCCAGCATAGACCAATCGACGGGCAACGCGATTATGATCCTCACCAACTCTCAGGGAGTGCAGTCGAAAATTTTGTTGACCCCCGAACAACAACTCTTGTTCCCGAAGGGTAAAACGCATAACGTTTCACAAGCGCCGGGAACTCCTTCTAAAAACAAATCTCAATCCATCGTTATATCCTCTGCACAAATATTATATTCGGAGTCGTCGACCGTTTCGGCCGGCGGTAAACCTCAAACCTCACCGCAAACGGTACGCACAATGGCTAAGCAGAAAGGCACTATTCTGAATTCCAAAGGTCAGATAGTTATGGCCGGGGGCGGAAGCAAACGTACAATACTCACCACTATGCCCGGTCAAGCGATATTGACTTCCAAAGGTCAGTTGATAGCGCCACAATCGAGCGTTATTACATCGTCGAGCAAAGGAGTTTTAAACACAAATAAAACCATAACAACCGCATCTTCGTCCAATCTAATAACGAAAACTGTAACGCATCCCAAAGTAATCGGAAAACCGAGAACCGAGGTGATCGCCCAGTCTAAACCGGAAAAATCGATTAGCAACTCCGCATCGTCGGTCTTATTAAAATCTCAGAATAAGACCGTCAATCAAAACATTATCCAGGCTCAGCTCAAGGAATCCATATTTTCGTCACAAAAGCCCGGAACAGTGATGCATTTAACGGCTGCCCAATTTGAGCATTTACAAAAGACGGGACAGCTCATTTCGACGCAGCGAGGCGTCAATTCATCGCAGAATAAAACCACCACCGGTAAAGTTACACAAAAATTCATCTTGCAAAAAATTATCAATCCGAAACAGATGGATATACAAGAATTGACCGCCGACGGCAAAAAATCAAACATCATAGGTCAACATAGATTAGAGAATGTTTATTCAAACGACGTACCTCCGTTAGCTCCCATTCATTCGGATCAAAGTCTTAAAAAACAACGATTAAAGGAGCAAACTAAGAAATTCGTGCCCGAACCCGTGGTAAATCCCATTCCCGATTGCACTCTATCCGATGCCGATGATTTAATACCTGCGACGATAATTCCTACACGTAAACACGAGATGTTACAAAAGAAACATAATGATCAATTGAATCTAGATACTCAACGCAAGGGGGAGGCGATGGCGAATATATCGGCCGAGCCCGTTAAACAAGTCGAAGCTAACGTAACGAACGAAACGCAAATATCGCAAACCAACGCCTTAAACGACCCACAAAAACAATTGTTAGCGATCCCCGGCGAAAACTTCGGAGGGCCGCCGAACTCTTTCTTCTTGTGCGTAGAAGAAAATGGTGCATTAACGCCTATCGATAATCAGCCTCTCGTTCTAGAAGACAACCAATTGGTGCCCATGGTAGTCAGCACTGCAGAAACGTCCGGCAGTGTGATCTTATCGTCTTCCAAAGATCAATCTCAACCCGAACAGCAAATTTTAGATCTACCGGCCGATCAAGCTCAACAAAACATATTATTGAACATCGGGGATCAACAAATACTGATAGATCATCAAACGTTGCTGACGCTATTGGCCGGAGACGGTCAACAATTGGTCACAAACGACGGTCAGCAGCTAGTCTTTCAAGGAAACTCTCAGCAGATACTGTCCGCGTTGGCAAATAATCCCGAATTAGCCGGCTTACTCGGCGGAGGACAGCAAATGTTGTTGAATCCGTCCGGCGCGGACATGACGCCTCAAGCGGTAGAAGACGCGTCCGAAGGATTCAGCTATTCCGCAGACGTCCAACCCAACGTTAATCAGGACATCCTAGCAGCCGCGCTCGCCGGCACCGAAGTGTTTCAGCAAGACCCGATTATGAGCGAATCGATGGATATTCCGGCAACGGACACCGAAAGAATGATGATGGATATCGACGCGTTGAGTTCGAATCTTCAAAACATCAACCCCATGCAAACGGTGCACAGCAACGTGTACGAGACCAGCTCGACGCTGAATCAACCCATCATGTCGCCGCTCGAAATTCCGACTAAGAAGAGATGCGATGAAAAAACGGCCGAATTGCTCGCAATCACCAAGAATTCAACCATATCTAAAAACTTGGACGACAGCCTGGCTGTAATCGGAGTCACCACTCCAAACGTGCCGACGTCTCTCGATTTACCGATAACCGTGACTAATCCGAGAATAGCAGCTAAGACGACGAGTCCTCTCAGCCTAACGAACAGCGGTGTGTATCAATCGTCCAGTCTATTAAACAATAGTCTCGTATCGACCGGAATCGGAATGTACGAGGCTGAAAAATCTCACAGCACCATGAGCAATATCAACCTATCGGACATGCGTTTCGATACTAATAATTTAACAGCTGAACGTAACGAAAATAATCTGCCGATAGCATCTTCTATGCCGTGTCTCGACGATTCTAGTTCGGAGAGCTTTGTCGAAACGGCCACAACTAAACCCGAAGTCGAAACTAAGGTTTATTCTCCGATATCGATGCCAATACTCACTGACGATGTAATGGATGTGCCGATTACGTCCGAATCTTCCGAAGTAACGGAAATTAATGAGCAACCTTCCGTTGTGGAGTGCGAAACTAATGCGTCTATGCCAAATATATCAAAATCACCGGATGTCGTATTAGAATCGTCAGAAAACGATGCGGAAAAAGCAATCGTAGAAACTTTAATGGATATCGCCGATGATAATTCTCAGAATACGATCGAAAACGAGAGCATAGCCGAGGAAAACATTAACAATTTAGAAAAAATGTGCGAAGATTCGATAGAAAACCCTTTGGAATTATCTGCCGATACGAATGGTATAGCCGATGAAGAGCAATCTTTGAATATGCCAATCGAGCAAGTCGACGATGAGGAGAAGAGCAAAGAAGAAAGCTGTCCTATGCCCGAACTCGACATATCTACGCCGATCGACGATGATAAATCGCAATCAAACGAATTTGAAATTGTGAAAACATCGCTCTCGGACGACATTTCTCCTCTGATCAACAACACCGGATCTAATTCTGTTATGGAAACCGACGAGATGTGTGCGGATACGCCTCCCAATATGCTCGATCACGATTCGGCGGCGATGTACGAACCGGAAGCGACCGACGATGCTTCGAACGTGCACAACGAGCCGGACGGAAACAGTCTGCCGGATCACATGCAAGAGGAGCTGTACATTTCGTGCAGCTCGGAGTCGGCCGCGTTGCCCGACTCGACGTCGCCCAACCTGGACGTGGCGTCGCCCACTCTGGAATCGAGGGACGACGGCGACTTCTCGGATTCGTCGTCGGACTCGTCGACAGAGATTCCGATACAGCCGTTGATTTCCGTGTCTCACAGTGTCGTGCAAAATTTTTCGTCCATGCTGAATAATCCGGACTCGGACGAGAAGGCGCACGAGAACAGCGTGCTCGATATGAACGAACAATTTGAAGAGAATGAAAAATCATCGCCAAAAAATAAAATTATTAACGAAAGATAAAAAATTCAAGCCATGTGAAGTATTTACTCTTAAGTTATGTAAATAAAATTTTTGATTAAAGAAAATATTTTTATCGCAATTGGTTATATTTTTAACGCTTTTTTTTTATTTAGATTTATTACATATGGATTGCATTTCTTGAATATGTTTTCAATATTTTTAAGATTAGTCATAGCTATAGTATTATATCATTTCATAGATAGCAAGAATAATTTAATGAATTCTCTAATACGCATAGCAGTCAAATCATTATACTTGCGTGTGACGAGAGCCGGAATTATTCTCCGTATTTATTAATTTTTATTATTGTTCTTATTGTTACACCAATAATAACAATTTATTATTGTAAGTTTATGTATGACAAATATTCGAGTTTACCGTGTATCAAGATTATATGTGTACCCCCGAGGCATTTATCAAGTGATCATGTTTCTCTATCGTGGCATTATCGTTTCAAATCTAAATTGAAATTATACTAAGTAATTTTTAAAGATTCGACGAATGTGCTGGCTACTTTAGTAGTTTATGTATAGATTTTATTATAATATATAATTTTATATAATATGAACTAAAAAATGAGATATTTTATTTTTGATTGGGATATGAAAATATATTTGAATATGTAATATTCGTTAACCTTATATGATTGTACATATAATCTTGATAGATGCCTCCAAGGCTAAGACTTTAACTAACTTAAAAATTAAAAAAATATGTTTTTGATGATTGGCATAGTTAAAAAATTAAAGTCAATTTTTCACAGTGTACAATTTTGTTATTTATTTGCCAATTACACAACTTATCCTGCGTCCTTGCGATCTCTTGTTTTGTATGATCTCGATTATTCAGTTTCCCGATTGTATGCGTTAAATATAATATACACCCGCTAATCTTTTTTTTATTATTCACATAAAAGTTGTAAACGAGATGTCAATTTTATTAAAAGTATCCTTATAAATCCTCATCGTTCCAAATAAGTATAATTGGCTAAAATCGTCCTTTAACCGTTATGGTCACACAGGTGTGCCAACTGTCAATTCCTCACATGCTAATTATTTGAGAAGTAATCAATTTCTCTGAAGTTTTTATGTCCAACTATTGTTTTTTTTTCATTATCTAGCCCACAGGTCATAGGTTCTAAACAGGTTTTTTTTATTTCAAATACACCCTTTTGCATTTCAAATACAACTTTTTGCAAATCAAATTGACCCTTTTAAAAAATAAGTTAAACTATTAAATATTTTTCTCTGTTGATGCATCCATAGAGGTCAGGATTCATCTCGTAGAGCGTCGTTATTTAGTGTTTTTAGCCTGCTACATACAACCTGGTTCATCTGGCAATGAAAAATTTCAAGATAGAAATCTGGCAAACCAGCTCTCTGGATGTTCGTTTGGCAACACACTCATCTCTTCACAAATTATTTTACGCACAATGACGATAGATTCGCCACTTTTTAATAAAAATAACCCCAAATATACGTTTTCCCCTATGTATATTTAATAGTTGTATTTGAAATGCAAAAGGTTGTATTTGATATGCAAAAGGGTGTATTTGAAATATATAGTGTTCCCAGAATACAATAAATGTATTGAGTATTTAAAGAAAATTAGAGTGAATGTTGCCACATGGTCAAACGACATCAAAGAACCCCCCTGGACCCTTCACCTTGCAGCAGACCACTAGGCCGAGAGCAAATTGACATCGACTTCTAGAAGAAAAGTCATTTAAATTCTAATTTAATATAGCAACGTAAGTAGCATCCCGTAACTTTATGGATGTGTACCAAAGATTACCATCCAAAGAAAATTGTTTTAAACCCAGGGACCGGTGCAGATCTCATGGAGACTTCCAGCTCGCACAGAGTTAGAGGACCATTTAAATAAATAAATGAAACTTTAAATAATAAAAAAAAATAGGCAGCAAAGTTGAGGTCTCCTCTTTAACCGATCCGTCACGACGGCTCGAAACCAACGCCGATGGGGTATTTTTTGTATGAAAATAGACCCCAAAAATTGATACATTCACCGACAATACCTTGACATTTAAAAAAAATGGATTATTTTATGAATAAAAATAGTTATTCATGATATATATTAGTAGAATAATCTACCCTGGCACGGCTCTATATTTTTCCTCGCTCATATCCAGAGTATGGTGCGGTAAAAAATATCGCACCCTTGCCATAGTAAAACAATATTTTTGTTTTTTGGTTTTTATGTTTGTTGAAACTTATGTTTGTTCTTTAGATTTTTTTGGACAAATACAAAAATAAAAATCCAATTGAAAACCTATAGAATGACAAAATTCGGGGAATTTTGAAGTAATTTAATTGTGTTTGGAATGTCAAAAATATACAGAGAAGTCCATCAATTATCACTTTATTTTTATTAGTTTTCTATTAGCCTAGCCGTGTCGGTGGGGTATATCGGGTACCCCAAGTTTTGAATTTCTCTCGAATAACTCAAATGATATGCACACTCGGCGATGTCTCGCCACAGACTGAGTTCTCACAGCATGTGTCAATAGTACGTTTATCTTACACTTAGCACATCGTACCGGATGCGAGCGAGAAAAGACATTAGCAACAGAGGTGATTGTTGTTTTTATTTTTTTTTCGCAATTGCAGACAATGATTATTTATAATATTAATTCTTTAGACTTTTTTAGACAAAAAGTTTGTGACATTTATATTAAAAGTTATTCGAGAAAAATTAAAAACTTGGAATTCCAAATAGGCATGGCTAGGTTAAATCTGAATCTATTAATTTATCGTGCTGTGCCAGGGTAGAAACCAGGCCGCACTGATCCAGCAGCGGTCCTCAGTCGTGGAGGGCCGTCGCTCCCGCACCGGCGACAAAAAAATCAATATTAGGTTGATATTTTTGATTTTTTTTAAATGTCAAGAGGCATTGTCGAAGAATTTATTAATTCTCGACTTGATATTGTTGGGGTCTATTTTCATACAAAATAGACCCCAACGGCGTTGGTTTCGAGCCGTCGTGACGGATCGGTTAAGCAAACTTCAAACCAATGTACCCTATGTATTTATTGAGAATATCTTAAGACAAAGACTGATTAATTTTATGATTTATTTATTGTATTTGTATCTTAAAAAAATAACAATAAAGGAAAATGGGATAAAAGGAACATTGGATATAAACAAAAAGTCATAAGATTCATGTTTGAGCTTCATTTAATGTTATAGGATTACAATAACAAATTGATACAAGTCAAATCATCATTTAAACACTAAACATCAATGTGGCTTCTCATTCGGTGTCGCATCCGTGAAATTCACAATGATAAATATTCCTCGCCACTTTTCAAATCAATACAAAAAATACTACAGTGTGTGTGAGAAGTCAACAAAATACCGGAATAAAAAAGAAAGATGCTCCGTATAAAGTTTCATTAATTACAGGCCATACGAGTAAAAATGTAAAATATTTTCAATACGTATGAAAACATTGTAGACGGCGTCGAAGTTTCTACACATTTGTAGCAAATATATTTTTTACAGGTTACTTTACTCGCTCGTTCACGCACACTTCACAATGATTTTTTTTTTAATTAATATTTTTAAGACAATATACATTATTATATAATAATAAAAAAAGTTTATTTACAAAATTCTATCTATCCTATTCGCGAACAATGCGGACAATCGAAACGCGCACGCGCCGTGTCGGCGCACCGCCGCGCTCGCTCGCATCGTCGCATAATCGCACGCGCACAGAATAATACAACGTGCCCAACAAAAAATATCGAGCGCGATCGGACGCCGCCGCCGTCGCTCAGCGCGTTCTTGCACTCCACAACTTTAACATAAAAGACTCGCTAAGATATCCTATATGTAAAAATTATAATGCTAAGAGTATTGATAAATAAGGATATTTTACATATTAGATACTTTTTATCCTTCAGTTTATCGTTAATTACATATATCACCCCCCCGTCTATTCGTACCGTCCGTATTATATGATACTAAACCTAGTGCCACAACCGGCGTGCAAGAGGCACTGAAAACCAACGTCACACTCTCCCTCTCTCTCTTCTTACCCTCGGGGAATTTACGCGCCGTCGTTAATTCTACGGATCACTCATAAATCAAAATGCACCCGTTTTAAAATAAAGTTTGTTATTCAAAAACAACACTTCCGCTGTCGCACCCTTAATCATAATAAAATAACCAAAACAATGAATCTTGTTTACGTCTCATTGCAATTCCGGCAATATCATCTACTGGATAAACAACGCAAACAAACACAACTTAACCCTTTGCACTCATATTTTCGGCTCCCTTTTTCACTTAAACTATAACGATTTAAATAAAACGCATAAAATATTTTTTCCGAGATAAAATTAATAAACAATTTAAAATACACATCATGTTGACATACAAATTCCTGGCTTTATTATTAATACAGAAACGATGTGCCACGGAAGCCACTTTCAAAATTTTAAGTAAACTTATATATCGGGTTATCCGGAGAGGCGTGACAACTTCTCGTGATTTTAAGAAAGAAAATCCAACTGTCACAACTAACAATACTTGCGATTTACTAATTGATGTTTTGGAGGTTAGGTTAGGTTTACTAAGCGATGTTTTGTAAGTTAAGTTAAGTTTACTAAGAAATGTTTCGGAGGTTATGTTAGGTTAGGTTTACTAAGCAATATTTTGTAGGTTAGGTTAGATTTACTATGCAATATTTTGGAGGTTAGGTTAGATTTACTATGCAATGTTTTGGAGGTTAGGTTAAGTTATATTTACCAAGAGATGTTTTGAAGGTTAGGTTAGGTTTACTGAGGGATGTTTTGGGGGTTAGGACGTGTCCAATATGGTTTCAGAAATTTCGATCAGTAAATGTTGAGTTTGAAAACACCCCTGGAAGTGGAAGACCGCAAATTGTGAATGAAGACATTTGGAAAGCCAAAGCTGAAGCAAATCCGAGCACAACTGATAAAGAAATTGATGACAATTCAGGATACTCAAGTTTGAATAAACACATGAAAAAAAATCAGGGTGTGGAGACGAGGTAAATGGACGACCCCGTGCCATGAACTCTTAGAATAAGAATGAAAAGACGAAAAATGGAGACCTTATTCGAACCGACAATGATTGTCTCGGGACCTATTCGATTCCGGATCTTGCTCCAGATCAGATCACCGTCTTTCCAGCTCATTACGACTCTTTTTTAACCGCTCCAGTGCCGTAAGGACACCGGTGTCATCTGCGTACGGAAAACAATACCGTAAGGCCACTGTCTTTGCGTATTAACGCTCTATTTATATATTTTCTGTTGTTTTTATGTAGACGGAATAACAAAAAAACCCTTCTTATTAAACACACAGTATATAAATGTTTCTAAGCTTAAAACCTCGCGGCACTGAAACAGTTAATGGAAAAAATTCAAATTTTCACAATTTTCCGTGAAAGTGGGATCAAAAATTCGACAGAACTGTGGCGAGATGTGTCAAAATTACTTAAAAATACGTCATTACTCTCCGGATAGCCCGACATGACCGACAGTGCCGATCGGGGCTCTCGATTTATTTAACGTATACGATAAATTCATCGATATCGATACGAATTGTAACCGAAACGTAACATTGTCGCAAACGCCTCGATAGCTAGAATTTTTATTATTTTAATAATAATCATGCTGAATCGTGATATCGGAGACAAAATTACTTACGAGATTAAAAAAAAAAAAAAAAATGCAATGCGGAATAATCTCCCCACACAGGTCTAATAATTATCATAATAATATCAATCAATCACACGGCACAACTAATAAAAATTCTATATAATAATCGGATAATATAGAAAACGGATAGTCAAATATTTATATAAAATTATTTTTTTGTAAAATTAACAAAGCAACAAAAACTGCATAATAACCGTAAATAAAAATTAGATTGCTTTAAAAAAAATATGCTCAACCGTAATCCCACTCTAAAATTCGCTATACGTTTTGGCCTTAATATTTATTTTAACCATATTCAATTAACAAAAAAAATCAGAGTGGAAAGGGTTAAATATTGCAAAAAAAAAACGGTTTAAAACATTATCGTTTAATAGATCTGCACGTAAATACGTAAAAACAATGACATCAAACTATAAAATCGAATTATACCGATACGTTAATAAAAAAATATGCCGATGTAAAGCTTTAAAACGGCGCCGATGACATGATGATCCGTTATTGTCGTCGTTCGTAACATGACACTATGCAATATTGAGCAATCGTTACATTTATTCGTATCAAACAACAGAAAATCAATTTAATTATAATCGCGATAGCGGAAGACTGATTCATCCGATCAGACGTGTAAATCCCAAACGGAAACAATTAATAAAATCGAATAATGACGTCCAAAGCCTCCGGTAACTATGGTAATTGATAAAAATATACGTCTCCGTACTCCGGATGAGTTTAAAATGCGGCGACGACGAGTGCAACAATCGGAGACGAAATAAAACCCCACACACGTAACATTTTGCGTATGAAAATATTACATCAATAAAAATATCTCACTATCAGGTCACAGTTTTGTCAGTAGTTTTAAAATATATATATATATATATATACCGTCCAAGCGTAAATATACAAGCTCAAGATTGCAATTATGCAATATATATGCAGCGGAACACGCAACGGAATCATCGTGATAACTTTCTAATCAGAATTATTCAAAACGGCGTATAACATAACTTTATACAGACGAATGCGTTAACTCTACACAATATTAAGAGTGAAACGACCACGGAAAAAATCGTACAATTCAAAAAACGATCATTTTCCGCTGTTATACATACGTAATTTTTGCCGTTGTCGTAATACCCACATATATATATATATCTATCGACATTATCCCCGTATACGCCAGACAAAACAAAAAGTTGCCAATGTAGAAAATAATCAACAATATATTACATAGTTTCAGAATTTTTCCTTCCAAAAAAAAAATTATAATAATCTCAAATCAGTTCAAAGGAAAACTAATTAAATATGCACAATTACGTTTTTTTTTTTTTTGTATATACACACATTCAGTACAGACACACGGTGAGATCACAAATTCAAGCCGTTCATTCAACCGCATTTCATATCAACTAATACAAATCGAAAGTTATCAATAAGGTAATTGAATCCCGACGTTAAATCGACACGGCGTGTATGCGTGTGTGTGTAATATATATAAATTTAATGTGAATTTTTTCGAAACAAAAAATTTGTCCTACACACGTGCGCTCGCTCCCTCTCCCGTATCTCGTAAATAAACTTAAAAGATTAATAAACAGTCGCAGCTTCTTGTACACATTAAATGGTATGACAGCACATTGAATGACACGTGGATTACCTATATAGTTTCATTTTCAAAGTCTTAGTTTATTATTAAATATACACATGTTATATTTTTAACTTCGAGGCAAGTTATATTCATATAATAAAAAAATGTGTCGCGTTCATATATTTTATCCGTCCTCTTTCGGGGGTGTGAACCATCCTGAAACGAGAGAAAAATCACAATGAACACAGTTCAATATCATAAAATTTGTTGCTCTAACCCTTTAACCGCTAGAGAAAAGCTAGTCGTTAAAGGGATAAAATATCTGTTATATGAAATCAAGGATCAGCACTAAAAAATAATGTTAAAAAAATTGTTTATATTCATAGGATCGTCCCATAAATAATGCAGGTTTTAATACTTTAAATTAAATTGTTTTTTTAACCCCTACAGACCCAACAGTGAACATTGCAGCATGTACAGTAATTTAAATGTTTTTTCACAAGCTATTTTACGTGTTATTATCATCGGCCCTCATAGTGTACACCCTATTTATTTATTTAGTACTGTCAGTGTTGCCATGTAGAGTACGAGAATTATGTTATATGGCAACTTCTCCATGATATACGCCGACTTCAACTTGTCAGATTTTATTTTTTTTGTTATTTATAAAAAAAATCAATACTTTACATTATTGTGACACATAAAATGAGTGAACTTAAAATCCCAGTGTATCTGGGATTCTACGCAATACTTTTTGTTTGGTACCCTTTCAAATATGAAAAGCAGCATTTTCCGCATATTTTACTTTTTTACTATCAAATAGGTAAAATGCTGTTCAAGCAAGAAATAAATATCCGATGTGTTTGGAGAAATGTATTGACAGAACACCAGTGCCAAAACTGTTTTGCAAAAATTCGATGTTGAAGATGCACCACGTTCTGAAAGGCCAGTTGAAGCTGATGAAGACACAAATAAAAGCATTAATTGATGCAAGACGGCGAATAACAACTCGTGAGAACGCTTAGAGATGAAATGAATCGAATTCGACCGCTCATGATCATTTGAAACACCTAGGTTTAATCTAAAGCTCGACATATGGATTCCTCATGTTCTTACGGAAAGAAATTTGTGCCGTCGCATTGACGTATGTGATTTGGTTCTCAAACGTTAAAAAAATTATCTATTTTTGAAGCGCATCATCACTGGGGATGAGAAATGGGTTGTCTAAAACAATATTAAACGCAAGAGATTGTGGAGTAAAAAAGATGAAATGGCTCAAAGCACTTCGAAAGTCGATATTCATAAAAAAAAGGTGATGCTATCTGTTTGATGGGATTTCAAAAGAATCATTTATTTTTAGCTTGCTACCGGACAACACAACGAATAATTCTGAAGTGTCCTGTCATCAGCTGGACAAATTGAGTGATTCCCTTAAAGAGAAAAGGTCAGAATTGATCAATAGAAAGGGTGTAGAGTTCCACCAAGATAATGGGAGACCTCATACAAGTTTGTTCGCCAAAAGCTTTTACAGCATGGATGGGATATACTGCCACACCCACAATATTCTCCGGATCTGGCACCTTCTGATTATTATTTGTTCCGGTCTCTACAACATTTTTAGACGGTAAAACCTTTACTTCAAATGAAGAGGTCAAAAATCAACTGGATCAGTTTTTTGGCAGCAAAGATCAAAAAAATCAAAAACGTGGAATCATGCTCCTGCCAGAAAGATGGCAAAAGGTATTGGACCAGAATGGGCAATATATAATCCAATAAAATATTTATTCACTATATGAAAATCGTCTTACATTTGCATGAAAAATAAAACGAAATTACTTTCCCAACAATCTGATAGATGACCTAAAAAAATAAAAACCAAATTAAACTGCATCCTCGTTATCCCAGATAAAAGAATTCCATTATTTTTAGAGTCAATCTAAAATATATTTTCCTTCACTTTTTACTATGCTCTTCTCTTCCATCTGGTAGTAAGCCGTTCAAACCGCTTGCAGAAGATCTCCTTTGTTATCGTTTGGTTTGTGTTTAAAAGTTCAAATTGTACTAAACCTTTCACTTTCTAGCAGATGACAACATCTTATGTGGGCGGAGACCTTTTTTAGCCTGGTGTGTCGAAGTTTCTCCTTTACCATCACTATTCATTATTCAGTCCTAAAATTGGTTTATTCCTGAGATGATATAAAGAAGTACACATTCACTCTCTTTTCTAGCAAATAGACTAAGAAATTTGTGAAGAAGGCATTGACCCAATTTGCAGAATTTTCTGATGGAACACAGATGTCGATGAATATTTAAATGATCAAATCTAAGCGTCTCTGCTAATTCCTCGACAGCTACGATGGGATTCATTCCACTAGGGTTTGCAGGACGTCCCAATCTAGCTCTTCAAATCTTTCAGAACGAGGCGCCATTTAAACAATAGTTTCTGACTCATCTATTATCCGATAATCATATGTTTTTGGAACCAGAAAGAAATCTCATATGTTATACCATAATACTCGGGTGCAGTTAATAAAGCTTATATTATTTTCAAGGGTAAAATGTTGAAACCAGAAATTGACGAAGGACACATCAGACATGGCAAAGTATGGACAGCACATAGATGTCAATTTTGTGTTTCAAAGGTTCAAATTGGGAAATAGAAATCTAAAAGATGCACCTGAACCTGGATGACCTTCTAAATTTGAGATCTAAGGTTGAGTCAGATCCTCAATTATTCATCCGAAGAATTATCGCCGACTCAAATATCCGAGGTTCTCTGTAGAGTCACAATTGCAACTAATCAGAAAAACAACTATCCGAATATAATAAAAAAAAAGTGAAGAAAAAACACATGCAATTCTTTGTTATCAAGACAAAGAATTTGAAACTTTTTATACCAAATCATAGCTGGAGATGAAAAATTGATCGTTTCACATAAGTCAAAAAAGGCAATGGCATTCTCCGAATCAAACTCCCATTCCGACCCCAAAGCCTGGTTTAACACTCAGAAAAGTTCTTTTGTGCATTTGTTGGGATGTAAGAGGAATAATACATTATTCATTTCATTCTTCACCATAATAATGCAAGCCTTTAATAAAGCCTCAGAAGTTGAACTGATAGGTTCTACCACATCCTCCGTATTCTCCAGACTTTGCTCCTTCCGATTACTTTCTCTTCAGGTCGATGGACCATACAAAAAACGTTTTCGACATATAACTGGAGTTGAAAACCACTGAACCGAATATTTTGATTCAAAATTGGAAAGTTTTTTTAAAAAAAGGAATTGAAAAACTATAGGAAAGAATTAAGTTAATAATAATATGAAAAAAAATGCGTAATTTTATCCTGGTCCCCCTTAATATTAAGTTATTATTTCTTGTACTTTCTATTGTGTTGTTGCCTTTATTGAACTCATAAATATGCTGAATATGCTCCTTTGTCACATCCATTAAAACTTGTGAAATTGGACTGCACTCTTCAAAACTTGTGCTAACAAAGAGAACAAAACATTACTACCTGCAAGTTGATGCAGGTATTTTATCCCATCCCCTTGTGACATCCATGGAATTAAAAAAACTGCATTATTTATGGAGTTAATCCCGAATGCAATTTTAACCAAATTTTCTCAAACATGAATTACTTTGCCTACATTTTCTAGGTCTTTATTGTGCACATCATCGAATCCTTTGCTTTCTATATGTTTAGAGTTTTATTATTGCATCCATTCTCTATAATGCTAACTCGATTGAGCAAAGATTATTACAAATTGAAAAACAGCATCAGCAGCAATAATATCATATTGCATGGAGTATTTCTCGGAAAATAATTATTGCTTAGTAAATTTATTACAAAATTATGAAATACATATTAAATAAAATGCTGATGTATACATAATAAATTGTGCCGAGTATGATAAATAATGTGTTAATAGTATAGAAAGTGTATCTCACCATTTTTTTCATGTATCTGTACTAAAGACTTGAAACTCTGTTGGGCACGCGCCAAACTGTATTGGGTCTGAGAGACAATTTTCGTTGCGCCAAACTGGATTCTCGCCTTTCCTTTCACCAACGTCGCGGCTATTTGCATTATAACGGCTTCGACGGTGTACGCGGAAGACCAACCCTGTTTGGTCAATAGCTCCATGCATATCGCTCCGCCCACTAACACATAACCGCCTAAAATTTAAAAACGAAACCATTAAAACAATCTGAATACGGCCGATACGAAATATGTGAGAGCAGAATGACATTACCTGAAATGATGGGATAAACAACCCGGACGAAAGGTGGTTCAAACGGATACGTATCTTTGAACATGATATTTAACAATATGGAGTCTTTCCCCTCCTTCTCCTTCAGCAATATGAGATCATTATGAAGTGGACTGTCGGGATCCACACATTTCAGCCGAATATTCCATTCGTATATGGAGTCATTTACTAATTCTAATAAAATGACAAAAATTAAAACGTCCGTGTGCGTATGAATATTTTTTTATTTGAAAGTAGTGCAAACCTATTGAATAAACATTCGTTTTGAAGGAATCCGATCTGTAAATGTCGCGCAGCTCTTTCATCAGACGATCGGTGGCCTGAACAGAGCCAGATACCGATCCGGCCAAATAGTCTTGCCGTTGAGATTGTCGCAGCCTTTCTAATGTTGCTAAGTGTTCTACTTCCATGTCTTCCTTCTGCGTAATATAAATAAATCAAAATATATTCGAATCATATACACCTCCGGTCAATCAAAACTCATTTAGGGGCGGCTCGTTCTTAGGGCAACCGGGGCACTGCCCCACACACATTTCTCTTAATAAAAAAATAATAATCAGCTAAAATATGAGTCGAGTGTTGTCGCGTGCCGGTATTAGACGTGGTGGCGATGGCGGTTGGGGCACAATCGTAGTTTCGTAGACTCTACGGAGCTATGAGGAGCCAGGCCGCTATCCAGGCCAATTCAGTGGCGTGTGTGCTACAGGAGGTGCGCGTAGCACCCGATCAGACGTGGGTCATCTGGTGAAGCCCTAACCTCGTCTGATAATTATTGTTACAATCCAGCGACAGCTTCGGCTCCCAGACTCTGGCTGGCGACCTGACCGGTATTGAAGAGCCCTGGAGCAACCTGGAGAGCGTCCAGGTACGGTCATGACATCATGACTGAGACGGAGGTGTTCTCAGGTGGCCAAGACCCGCCTCAGGGTTATAAGGCCATGTAAGTAAGTAAGTAAGTAAAATATGCGAACAAAACCATATTCGTATGTGTTTGGGCGTTCTTGTATTCTCCCTGGTCACGTAGTCACTAGTTTTGACGCTGTTTAGCTGGGTAGTGGAGGTAAAGAGAAAAATTCCGTATTACCGTATACAGAAGGTGTATATGAATTGTTCGCTAGCCTCAGTTTAGGTGTCAGTCCGAGGCGAACGAATGTTGCTGTCAGTCAGTGGAAGTAAAGAGAAAAGTTCCATATTACTGTATACAGAAGGTCTCTTTTCGTTTGCAGCATAAAGCATTGTTAGGGGCAAACCTGTTTATGCCCCGCTGGTTTATATTTTCTCATCAACTGATGAAAATCTTTGCATAAATTGATCTATTGCCGATACAATATTTACAACGTAAAAATCAGAAATTAAAACCGGAATTGGACTATTTTTCTTTATTTGAACCGAAATGAAAACTGAACAAAAAAATTCAGACTAAAGCCCTGTAAAAAAAACTCCACCGATGTAATGGAATGGGGAGACGTTACACGACAACAGGCGCGAAAAAATGATTATCCTGAAAATCAGTAGTTTCACAGGAGTACAAAAAAATTATCGACAATGGTGTAATGCCCACCATGATCTGTACATTGAGATTTTATTGCACAAGTAATATTAATTTATGATTGGTTTAACTTCGTTGTTATAAAATTAATTATTTTCATAATAAATATTGCAGAATGAAAGCAGTTCAGGAGTAGGTCGTTTTACAAGGTCAGGAAACAGTTGTGACTTAAATATGACTGAAAATTGAGTATTGCTATTACCATTACTGAAATTAAAGTCATTATTAGTGACATGCGGTACGACAACATTAACGTTAATTATTTAATAAAAAAGAAAAGCTTTAATTCATGAGTCAAAATAACTAGATAATTAAAGATGTTGTATCCCAAATAAATATTTTACTTTACTTGTATGCATTCAATATATATTCCTCCTATAGCGCCGAAATAATGACCACACTATAGAAGACTAGGCACCCATACAAAATTTGGGGATAGGTTTTTTAATTGCATTTTATAAATTGAGCGTAATCAATACGTCAAGCATTTTTACACTCCAATTTAATCTAATTAGACCTAAAAAATTCAGCGTTTTGTAGAAATGGGCAATTTTGAAGTAAGCATTATAAAAGGGTGCACTATAGGAGGGTTTACGGTACATATTTATAAAAGATTTCGACGATTCATCGTTTAGAAGCAATGCAAACCTTCGCTGTTCGGGGGGCTTCTTCCATTTCTAAGGGTAAATCTTCATCCGCGTCCGAATCGGCATCCGAATCGACACCCATGTCTTCGTCCTCGGTGCCGGATTCACCTCCCGCACCTGCTCCACCGCTACCATCGCTACCTTTTGAAAATCTAAAACGGTCCATCGTTAAATCAATTATTTAATAAAAATTCATCTAGTTATATATAGTATTCATACATACCTATGACGCGGAGGCATGTGCAAGCTAATTTTTAAATTATCCAAATCGGGAGGTTCAGGGACGCCGTGTAGTTTACATAATTCTCTCAACAATATAGCGACCTTTAATAATAAAAAAAAAAACAATAAAAACAATGTCGTCTATCATAATTCAGAAAAATATGAATTTATTTATTACTTGACAAACTATGTGATTGTCCAATCCTTCTGTGTTGCTTAGAATTTGCACCGCATTAGTGACGCTCGTCTCCTCGCTCTCGGCAAACCACACCGGAGGCGTTGATGGATACGTCTCCTAAGAGCAATAATTATAAAAATCATTATTGTATATATATCTAAATTTTACAGATATAATCAGCTGTTTATTTGAAACTTTTGACATTATTCTTACTGAAAGCTGTACGATTGTCCACATCTACAATTTTATTAATCCTAATTGTATAGATTTCAGCTAGGAATAAAGAGAACAAACTTAGTTAAACAGTTATCATCCTATTTGTTCTTCGACAGATAAGATATCCTCTCTCGCTAAAGATAATTACGTTATAACGATGATAATTATTGCATTGTGGTCTCAAACAACCGGTGGTGTTTAATAAAATTCATTGTTTAACACTGCCGCATAATGAAAGTCGGTTTAACATTAAAATTTATTAAAATTTTATGAGTCGAATAATGAAATCATGACACTGAACTTGCATTGTGATAAAAAAAAATTAAAAACCCAACAAAGATGCGAATCATTCATAAAATATGAATATAGGATCCATTTCCTTTTGTTAGCATATTTTAATCGTCTTTATTGAGCTGGATTGATCCGTTATTTATTATTTATATATAAATACAACGAGCCCAATGAATAAATATTGGATTTTGTTATAACAAATATAAACAAACTATGCACATATTAATTGTGACATGGATCGATCACAATAGATTGGTTATGTCGAAAAAATTAATGGACATGTCATCGTTATAAAGATTTTTTTTTAAAAATATTTGTCGCATACTATCCTAGATAAACGGTATAGAGAAAAAATATTTATGAGTTTTTTTCTGGGAAGATTATGAAGATAGTTTTACATTCGTACACAAACGTTCCGTAGAGCAATGTTTACTGTCGTACCTTTGTACGTACACAAAGATAGAACAAAGACGTTTATTATTTTATTTATATAATAACAAACACGTTTTATTTGCGATAAATTTCGAAATTATTGATCAATAAACATAGCCACATACAACTTGGACCGAATATTCGCGCAGTGACATATCATATGTGCACAGTTTTATTACTATTATAAACGGCATAAATTATCGTTCGACAAATGATTTTTTAATATTCATTACGATTATGGTAAACGACATTTGGAAACGGAACATTCGTATAACGGCGCAATATCGTTTCTATTATTGCGATTACTTCGATATGGACGAACAATAAAAGCGGATCCGTGCATTTTTCACGGGAAGGGACACACGTCAAACGAAGTGCGCAGTTGGCGGGGGCTAGCCGGGCGGCCTAGGGCCCGGGGGCTGGACGGATCCCGTCGACTCACGGTGATGTTGGCGTGGATGCGGTAGAGCGCGCCCTGGCCACCCACGAAGGTGCAGGCGGGAGCTCGTCGACGCTGGCGGCCGTGAGGCGGAAGCGCTCGTGCGTGCGCGGGAACTGGCGCTGCAGCGTCTGGATCTCGGCCCGCAGGCTGCGCAGGCACGCCATGGGCCGCGCCTGCTCGCCCAGCAAGATGGCGCCCCACCACCGACACACCCGCGGCCGAAACACTGCGGCGCGCGACCATGCCCCGCCGAACGCTCTCCCCTCCCTTCCCTTCTAAAATATATTTATTTTATTATCAATTATTAATCAAACGAAAAAGAGCAAACTCTGCACTAAATTAATAGTAAAATATCGACAGTCTTAGATTCCATATTTACCTAATATTAATATCATATTTGCATAAGCGATTGAGCATAGTCAGTCCTAGATTTTTAAAAAACGCGAAAGTTACAAAAGCATTGAATAATTGCTCGATTTACACAAAAATCTTCGAAACCAATTAATCGCGTAAGTCGAGGGATGCCTATAATTATATAATAAGGATAATATACGAATAAAACCCTCCGATATCTGTACTAAACACCAAAACAGATCAGGATATCTAGCGGGAACGAAAGACAATCAATCGGCTATTTAAATAATTTAATTCAGTGTTCTTTGATTAAAAAAAATCTAGATTTTTTGTTACTAGCTGTATATTCATACAAATAATATATTTACTATACAAGGGCTAATTAATTATTAATGAATTACGCACGATAAAAGTACGTCCTTGTCAACATTCATATTTCAAGTCGCATAATATTAAAACTCCGTTACACTTTATTCCATTTTTATACACACGAAAATAAAGATAATCTTGCGATCGCAGACAACGATCTATGATTGATTCCCCGCCTTTTGTTCTTCAAATGACATCATACAACTATAGCGAAAAGCGGAGAACGAACTGCGGTAAAAAATATATCTTGATATTTATTATTTAAATTTTCTGTATTTATATATATTTTTACCTTGTGAATAATATATAATAAATTCTCTCCATTTATATAAAATGGGTTTAAATGTTTCAGTATCTCGTCATGATAATCCACCAATAATTCCATCATTACACAGTAATCTGATTGATAATCTTTCAAGCCCAAGTAAACCTTGCTCTACTCCCGATCCCGATTAATTCATCCCGATACATCCCAATAATATAACAACTACATTTATAATTAATCGTGATCTTTCTACATATAAATATATTTTCATAGCTTTGCATTTAGCTCAGATTAGTATGGAGTACCAAATAATAAAATAAGGTAAAATAGTATTAACTGAAATATTATTTATTAAAATATTCATATAATGCTTGACTTTGTTCTAATTTACCGTATATTGCTTACTATTTTAAATCCATGACGACCTTTCTCTCTTATATTTGTCACCTGGTCGAAAATTATACCGTTAAGGCCTAGTTAGTTGGTATACGGTGACAGCTGTTCAGCATCAACAAATGCTCGTCGACATACAGTATTCAATATGGACGACGTAGATAACAAGTTTTGTTACACATACAGCTCTTCCTTGGATCACCGTATTCAAATAAAAATGTAATTATGATCAGCTCGAACAAGTATTATATTCCTTTGTGTATAAACACAATTTAAATGACTTAATTGAACTTCATTGCACTTCTACGCATTTTGACTAATTTTTTAAATATATTATTTTTATCATAAGTAAACTTAAGTTAACTTAAACATAAGCCTTTAAAATATTATGTAACAATTGTTATTATAAGAGCTACTCGAGATGAAAATAATTCTAATTCAGAGGTTATTAAACAAAGATCGTTGCTCCGAACCATCATAATATTTCATTAATCGCGTTACATCCTGCAGGTAAAAGAGAGTAAGCTAATGTTTCTATTGGCTTCTAATTGTTTAAATATGGATTTGTATAACATAATTCTTTTATTATTTTACCATAATTATTTAATTAATCATAATATAATCAGATTGTATTATTTTATATTATTATAAGATGTAGTTTATAAATATTAATATTTTTTAGTGGGACGTTAGAAGGGAAAAGACCGAAGCCGGAATATGACAAGCTATTAATGGAGCCCATGTTAAAATTTTCTGGATTATATCAACCCGGATGTTCCGATCTATACGTCAGTTTGTACATTTTGGAAAATGGAGTTCCGTTAGCGCTTCCTGTAACTACGTCACATAAAGCATTTTCAAACAGATGGAAGTAAATATTTATTCCCTACATATTTATTCATTTATATTTACATAAAAAAATAAGGCGTAAATAAAACAAATCTTATAATTATTTAGCTGGAACGAATGGATCAGTTTACCAGTATATTTCAGTGATTTACCTCGCAATGCCGTATTAGCCATGACGATATACGATTGTGCAGGTCCTGGCAAATTGATGGTGGTGGGAGGTACTTCTATATCGCTCTTCGGAAAACATGGAATGTTTCGCCAGGTATGCATTTTTAATTTTATATTAAAAAAATAATACAACGAATTATTTATTGAATTTAATTTATAAGAATGTAATAAAAATATAGGATTCGATGGCTCGTGCAATCACAAATGACCTTAAAACAATTTAATGGGGAGATATTCGTAAAATTTCATGAACAATTTAATGATAACAGAAAATTATTAATATAATTGAATTATTATGCCTTTTTATTGCAAATAAATTATTTTTAGTATCCATTGCTACTCATCAGTATATGCAAAATTTATCTCTAATACAAAAATATATTTGCGTTATTTGATTTTGATAAGTGTGTTGTAATCATTTAAATGGAAAATTTTGTGTGCAATGATGTCACTATCACTTTTATTGCGTAAATATTATTTTTTTATAATTTACATCATAAAAAATAATATTGATACGATGTATAAAATTAAGATTTCACTTGCTATAAATCAGTGGTTCTCAAACTTACTATGCCCATTGACCCGTTGTAACCAAAGCCTGAACATGAACCCTTAAGTGAAAAAAACTACATAAAAAAAACGATACAAATTTATCTTAATTTTTTTAACCGGACAGTCGCGGATTTAGCACTTGAAAGGCCCGAGGCACAATTCAATTTTGAGGCCCCCATGTTGGGCCCTAAAATACTACACATATAAATCCAGTTCTGCCAACCTCAGGAATAATCTAATTCCACCAACCTTAGGAGGAATCCAGTTCTACCATCTTTAGGAGGAATCCAATTCTATCAACCTCAGGAGAAATTGTCTTGCCTACCTCAGGGGAAATCCAGTTTAACCAATCTTAGGGGCAATCCAATCCTGCCAACCCTAAGATAAATCCAGTTCTACCGACTTTTAAGAGTGCCTTTAGAAAGCGGCGACACTTACTCGAGACGTTAATTGTGATTGATTTCGTTTGTCAGATTTTGCCAAAAACTTGCGGGGGAATGCCATAAAATGAATGGCGGGCCGCGGTTTACAAATATTTATTAATTTTAGAAAAATTCAGGGATCTCTTGATGGTATTTTGAGGCTGCCTGAATTTATGAGGCCCCAGGGGCACGCATAATGCGCTCAAAACCTATGCCTTATCTAAGGGGTATAAATATACTCCACCTCATACCACAATGGCAGTCACATCTCTGTGATTTTTCTGTACCAGAGATTCGTCTCTGGGATCTTATACTTCGTCTACTCGTGCCAAGGAATCTTTGGGATCTTCATATTTATCTCGTATCAGAGATTCAATGGGTTACCTTTTCTGACATCAGTATTATCGTCACGCATCCCCTTAATAATAAAGCAAATGAGTCATTTTACATTGGGAAACACTGCTATAAATAATATGAATAATTAATTAGAGTAATAAATATATTAATGTATTTAATATTTTATTTGTTGACGTAGGGCATGTTTGATTTGCGCGTTTGGCCTGGAGTCGAAGGTAGCGAAAATACACCCGGAAAGACCCCCGATAAGGGCAACGAACAAATGCAGAGATTATCGAAACTAGCAAAAAAACACCGAAACGGTCACATCAGCAAAGTATAATAATACAAACATATTTATATAATATTTGTGCTAAAATTGATACAATTTTTCAGGTCGACTGGTTAGACAGACTCACGTTCAGGGAAATAGAAATGATTAACGAATGCGAAAAAAGAAATTCCGATTATCTATACCTAATGGTTGAATTCCCCTCGATTCAAGTAGATGGTATCAATGTGAGAGTGTTTAATTGATAGCTCTGTTTTTTAATAATTATAGATAACGTCAATTATATTTTTTTACAGCATGCCGTAGTTTATTTTGAACAGGACGGCAATGGAATGTATTCGCTAAAATCGCAAACCGATATGGTCATTGTACCCGACAATGAGATCCTTAAGGTATATTATTTTTTAATATGATTATTATTATAAAAGTTATATCTACGTCCGTAGTATTATCATTAAGTCAATTAGTCGCATCTCCGCAATAAGACATGTGTTAAAGTGGTTGAATGACCTATAGTCTACGGAGCAGTTATTGGCTTCCCTCGGCCTTATTTAAAAAGAGCGCTCGAGCGATTCGGTTGTTTTTTTGTTGTTGTATTGTGTATTGGTTATAAAAATGTGATGTTAGTGTCGATTAAATCATTTAGTTTAAATTGAAATATTCAAAATGGTGCATGAAAAAACGATGCCTGTTTTTGAAGAATTGTTGAAAGTTATTATCAAGCGAATAAAACTGTTTTTTACATGCCCTCGTCATCAGGAAAATTTGGTGGAGAGCAAACATCATAAATTGGCTCGATCCGTCAGAAGCGGGGTGTCCGACAGGGATGCAAAACCGAACGCGAGCACAAGAGATTTGTTGAATGCAATCGTTTCGTATCCGCCGACAAAGCAATTGAGCAGCGAAGAACAAGATCTCGTATGGAAATTCAGATTTTATTTAAGCACACAAAAAAAGGCTCTCACCAAATTTTTGAAATGCGTAAATTGGAGCTTGGCCGGTAAATATATTTTAATTGTTTTTACGCTAAAATTCGAATAGTTTAAAATTTGATATTAATCCGTGTCTAGGCGAGGTGCGGCAAGCACTCAGCGTGATGAATTCATGGGCGCCCATGGACGTAGAAGATGCTTTAGAATTATTGACTCCGAATTTTACACATCCCGCCGTTAGAAAATATGCTATACTGCGATTAAAAGAAGCGCCCGATGAAGATTTGATGCTTTATTTATTACAATTAGTACAAGCATTAAAATATGAAAATTTTGACGAGATCAAAGAAGGTATGTCGTCGCAGGAGAATATAATATTATACATTTTTTTTTATAATAATACGCTCTTTTTAATTCAGATCATAGACAAATGCTTCCGATGGCAGATATGTCCGTTTTAAATTTAGATTCAAAGAATTTGATAATTACTAATATAAGCATGTCGCAAATAGAAAAACGAGACTCATTGGGCAACACGGCAAATGGTTAATAATTTTATATTTTATTTATACAATATAAATGGTTTTAATTAAATTTTTTTTTGGCGCAGATACCTCGCAATATTTAGGAGGAACGTCAACATACGACGTAACCAATTCATTGATCGCAGAAAATTTAAATAGCATAAATTGCAATAACGGCGAACTTAGCGAATTAAGGTACCATCGTTTTGTGTCTTTTGATTTTATTTTGTGTATTGAATATGTATTTTTTTAATTTCAGCGATGAAATTGATCATGTAGCGGAGCAAAGATTAAATTTGGCATCATTCTTGATACAACGAGCGTGCTCAAATTCTTCTTTGGCGAATTATCTTTATTGGTATTTATTAATTGAATGCGAGGATCAAGACACGCCCGTAAAACAAGATAGGGCCGTACGCGATATGTATTTGACGGTTATGAAGATATTTTCTCAAACTCTTATCAAAGGTAGTGTATTTTTCTTATTTTGTTATTTTAAATATCATCACTATTATGTATGACCTACCCCCATTTTACGGGCAGCTTATTAATTCTTTTCTTATATAATTTGATGGGTTTGTATTGGAAATTTTTTTAGATTGCTTGATTTTATTGCCTTGCTCTTCAAAAATGAAGGATTTTTGATTTAAAAAAATATGATAACACAAACATATTGGGCAATATCCGGGTAGTAAGGTTAATCCGGACTCTAGATATTTTTTAGTCGCATGGTCGAGTAAAAGAATGACAAGTACAGGATGGATTTCATAGATTTCGTCTTAAAGTCTTTGCATTTTTTCCCCGTAAGCGCAGATTGACATGCAATCTGCTTTATTCCGTTCACAAAGGTTGCGAAGTAACCATAAACCTAAGTTGCTGACCATTAATCAATTTCTCCACATGACAGTAAATAATTAATTATGACCTGTTGAGAACTTCTACCAATTCTCTTATTATTGGATCGACAATTTTGCTCCAATATTGCTTTTAAAAGGTTGTAATCAAAGTTGGAAGGGTGATCTGCCCTCGTTTCATCTTTCAATGTCATGTCTTAACACGTATCTTGCTGGGTACATTTTTAAAAAAAGCCCTGTTGGGGGTTACGCTCTGTCGTATAGAAAAATCTGACTCCATAAGATTTATATTTATTTGCACTCAAATTACAGACAGAAAGAGTAAGAAAGAATATGATTGATAAAAGCGTGTCCCGGTTTCACTTTCGTTGAAGTAAGCGGCGTCGATCTGCTTCACCAGTCTACCGACTCCTAGTCGGTCTATTTCGAAGATTCTGTGGCAGCACTGGCCACGATGTATCGATATTTTGTCGAAACTACGATTGAAGGTCCGCGATCTTCAGCCTCGTGGGGCGTTGCACAAATTACGCTCTGGCTCAGTGTCTGATTTGCGATACGCTAAGCTGGCGATCACAGTCAGCCGGAGGCCTCTCGAGGAGAGTGTGTTTTCTTCGGGCGAGCATCACCAACAGTGGGTATCTTGGTACTGGTTTCAAAGGAAGATGAAGCCCTGACTCTCAGAATGATCTCTGCATACGGATATTTAACCGTGGACCAGCTACCACCAATTGTCAAGGGGCGGTTCTTCATGAGATTGGCGGAACTTTCTAGATTTCTCCGCCGAGATTTGGGTCCGTTGGAGGCTGATCCTTCCTAATGCTTTGTCTTGGTCCTTATAGGCCAAAGTGATGATATTCTGAAGCTGTTGTGCAGTTTGCACAATGTAATGAATCCCGTTATCGAATGATCGTAAACATTATATTACACCGACCTTTTGAGACAAAGGGGATGCACCTATCAATGTTTTGCTAGAGATTCGCCTGGCGTTATGTTTCCCTAGCTGTAACATCCGTTATTTGGTGTTGAAATCTTTATGATGGCGGAGAGGGATGTTAGAGGCGGAACCGTCATTATATTATAAACTAGTGCACCATTGAAATGTATTTCTTTAGAAACTTAATAGCACTAAAATATTTCTTTGTAATGGCAGGTCCGATATCCGTACATCAGGCGATTCTCAACCTGTGACGCTACAGCCCAGTGAGCCATTATATTAATTAATTGTAAATCGATGTCAGGCACCGGTGACTGACACGACACGATATGTGTTAAGAATGAAATTTTACAATCCAATTTCTAGCTGTCCGATCGGTTATCAATCCATCATGATATGTACTACATATTTTTCAGCTGTTGCCGTGGCACTATTGCCGTGTTTTAATTCCTAATGAATCACGTATTCACATTATTTACGACCATGACTCCTAATGAATTTATTTGTGTATTTCAGGAAGCCCGGAACTTCAAAAGCGGCGCTCATTTTTAACCAGACAACAAGTGTTTATCGATAAGCTCGTGAAGCTGATTAAAATAGTTACTAGTGAGAGCGGAAATCGTAGTAAAAAAGCGGAGAGGTTACAAAAATTATTAGCAGATCCCGAAGCTTGCAAATTCAACTTTTCCAACTTTGACCCTATTCCGTTCCCGCTGGATCCTAATATTTTGATCAAAGGCATCATTCCAAAGAAAGCCCATCTATTTAAATCGGCTTTGATGCCATCGAAATTGACGTTCATCACGGTGGACGGTAGCGAATACGAGGCGATCTTCAAACACGGCGACGACCTCCGACAAGATCAACTTATTTTGCAGATGATCACACTGATGGATAAATTATTAAGACGTGAGAATCTAGATTTGAAGCTGACTCCTTACCGAGTTTTAGCGACGAGTTCAAAGCACGGGTTCTTGCAGTTCATTGAATCGGTTACGGTCGCCGAAGCCGTTTCGTCTGAAGGCAGCATCCAAAATTTCTTCAGAAAACATCATCCTTCAGAAAACTCCGTATATGGAATAAAACCCGAAATTATGGATACTTACATAAAGAGCTGTGCCGGCTATTGTATTATAACATATCTCTTGGGTAAATTAATTATGTTAATAGATAAGATATATCTATTTATAATCAAATACTAATTTTTAATCAATCCCAGGAGTAGGAGATCGTCATTTGGATAATTTGTTGCTGACCACAGACGGTGCATTATTCCATATAGATTTCGGTTACATATTAGGAAGAGATCCTAAACCACTTCCTCCTCCGATGAAACTCAGCAAGGAAATGGTCGATGCCATGGGTGGGGTTAATTCTGAACACTTTCAAGAGTTTAAGAAGCAATGCTTTACTGCATTTTCTCATCTCCGAAGGTACGTATATTTTAGGTTATCTGGAAAGAAACGACGTATTTTTCAACCCCAAATTCAACCTATCCAGCCGGTTGCAATAAATCTGTGCCATTTTTTGTTTGGCCATATGGAAGTGTTTCGAAATGAATCATCACTTTAAAGTCCCACCACACATCAGCAACAGTTTTTTTGTCTTAAGCTAGACCTCGGGGTAGTTATTGGTACCTGGTCTCGAGACAACTATCATTTTCTTCATCGTCGGTTCGAATAAAGTCCCCATTTTTCGTCTCTAGTAATTAGATCATGTAAAAATGATTCTTTTGATTCCTGTTCTAAGAGTTTCCAATTTTTTCGATGTGTTGATGCACACTTGATCTCGACTATCCTAGATTGTCATCAATTTCTTCTCACAGTTGCTGTTGGATTTGCTTCTTGGACTGTTTTCAAGCTCAAATTATCCTGATAGAGACTTTTGAAACCATCTTGGAAACTTCGTAACCTCCAAAACATCGCCCAGTAGATCGTAAATATTCTTAGTTGCATTTTCTTTTCTCAAGCTAATAAATGCTTCACTCGGAATTTTTTTCCATTTGCAAAAGGGTTTGAAAAAAGATATCATCATCATAAGTGAGTCCTGGCCTCGTCCAACATCCATTTTATCCGGTCTGCCGCTACGTCGCTCCGTCTACTGGTAAGTTTCAATAATGCGGTGTTCCTCTGTACACAGTCCATGCACCTTAGCCTTGGTTTTCCTTTCTTCCAGGGACAGGAAGTCCTGTTAGCCATAAGCCTTTTCGGCGGCTGACTGCCCCACATCCTTGTCTGGCCACTCTAGGGACGGCTGTGACGGGTATATCCTTGTATGGTCAGCACAGCTCCTCGTTGCTTCGGATACGCCATTCCCCATCGTCGAATACGGCTTCAAATATTCGTCAGAATTCTTCTCTCCAGGATATCCAGTTGTCGTTCATTTTGTTTTGTCAAAGCCCAACATTCAGATCCATATGTTAAGACGGGTTTGATGAGGGTCTTGTAGAGTTTGACTTTGGTCTAAATGCGTTTTTGAGAATCTCTGTGACTATTATAACACAAAGCACAAGATAAATGGACGAACACAACACGATTGAGGGTCTAAAAGGGGGGACCATCATAAATACGTCACGACTTTCCGGACAATCTAATATATTTTTTTGTTTTAATTACGTTGCTAATTATTTAATATTATTTTCATCAGGCATGCCAATTTAATGTTGAATTTATTCTCATTAATGGTGGATGCGACTGTACCTGATATAGCACTCGAGCCGGATAAAGCGGTCAAAAAAGTGCAAGATAAATTGCAGTAAGTGCACATGGCATTCTTATCGTATTAATTTAATTAGAAAAACTGATAATTTATGAATTATTTATTAATTATTTACAGACTGGATTTGGGAGAAGAAATGGCGGTGCATCATCTCCAAGGTTTACTCGATATATCCGTAACTGCTGTAGTGCCGGCATTGGTGGAACATTTACATAAATTTACACAATACTGGAGAAAATAAATACATCTATATATGTTTAAATTTTATTAAAGACAGCTGTAAAAAAATATTTATGTTGTTTATTTTTATATATATATTTAAATTATAAATAATATCACGATATAAAACAATAAAATAATCAGATAACAATTGAATTTATCAGAACATTTATTGCGTAAAAATCAAATCACATTGCTGATTGTATGAGATTTTCTCCCGTCACGATAGAATCACTCGCAATTACGATTTGTCCGCCTGTCAATTTTTCGACTAGATGACACGCGGCTATCTCAGCTTGAGTAACACCGCCGACCACAAATATAAACAACGATCTAGGTTTCAACGGCAACAACGGAGATTTCGTATCCACAGTCTTCAAATGGTTGGATACGGCTTTTAAATCACGGCATCCCACGTCTATATCCCGAATTGCATTATCAGTTTTTAGACTCGATAATCTTTCACCGAGCTCGTCTATGCATGTTTTAAGTCCGTCTATGACTGTCCCGCCAATTTTCACATCGTTCAAAAACAATAATTTTGTTGTGAAGTCATTCAGGTTGTCGGCGCTGAGGATGATTTTCGATATAGCTGCGATCAGAGGGATGTATGAACCGCTGAAAACAAAACTCGGACACGTCGGCTCCTTCAGAACAATATCTTCGGAGTTGCTCGGCAATTGTTTCAATTTGTTGGCCGACACTTGAAAATTGCTCTGCCACCTCGGCAACTTTTCGCTTATTGACGATATATCAATAATTGGCAAGCCTATTTGAAATTTTGTATTAGTCGGAGGTATAATAAGTCCGACATTAATCAAGTTTTGAAACACGTATAAATATTTATAGCCGAACGCGTGTAAATATTTTGTCAATAGATTGTTGTATTCCTCATAGGTGATTCCCTGCGTCAGCGTGAGTAGACTCATCAGTCTCAACGAAGTGTACATATTCACGTCTGTGCATATATTCTCTTCTAAATATGCCATATTTGATTTTTTATTTTTATTATAGAGCAACGACCGTTCGGCGATTTGAATATCTTCAAATTTTTCACCCAACGTGTTAACAATCGTCTCACACGCTAAAATATGATTCGATAAACACTTTTTAGTTCCGATTACGCGTTGTAATTGAGTAGAAATGACATGCTTCATTTGATCTAAGTGTATATTGCTAATTTTCGTTCCTTCGCTGCTTAAATCTTTTGCTTTTGCGCTCAATATCGAGAAAACACTGGAAAAATGTAAATACTTTATTTCAGAAAAAATTGGATCCGTACTGCTGTCCAATGTCATTTTCACGGGCTGTGCGGTTTTCGAATCGTTCACTTGCTTCGACATATCAAGATTCAACTGTCCTTGTCTATATTTAGTATTTTTCGTATCTAAATCCAAATCGTTGCACTTTACATTAAAAATTTCATAGAGTAAACCACTATATGTAGCGGGTGTGAGTAAACTCGAAGCATAATCTTGATCTCTATCAATGATGAGCATTGCCCCGAACTCGCTCTCAGTTTTATCTTCAGATTCCGTATTAAAAGAATTGCAGAATATATCGTACATTTCTACGACACTTGCTGAATGTTTACCGACGGATATGAACAATTTAGGCTTTCCCATTACTTGAAATAGAGTCCATAATGTATGCGATATGCTGCTCAATAGAGTGGAATCTTTGTTTATGAACACAGTTTTAAATAAAATTGGCAACTCTAAACTCAGTACTCCGTCGTCCATATATATAAGTTCCCATTGAAATGATTTAAGTGTTACAATGTCACTGAGACCCTCTTCTTCGAGCAACACTTCAAAAACAATCAAAACTTTTGGAACTGTAATAATGGTGATGGATACGCTGTCGTCGATCGAATCATGATTGATATAGCTATTTATTTGATCGGCCACATGTTTTAAGGTGATCAAACATGATGGAATCAAATATACTCTGTTAGGATTCGTTGCGCCTCCTTTTGGATCTAATTTAAATATTTTATCGATTCCATGTTGCCTAAAAAAATATTTTTCAATAAATAATAGTGTCAAGTTTCATTGATATCAAGAAGAATTTACGTGTACCGTAGCCAGGATGCTCCGCAGACCCGCTCGAATGGTTTGATAAGACTATGGTGTAAGTGCAAGTCACGAGGGGGCCCCGGTCCCAGTGCCGCCGCCAGCCTCCGCTGCGACACCTGTACCAGAGAACGTAATCGCAAACTTTCCATCTGTCACTCTTTAACTGTCAACTGTCACTGAGACAGTATGGCTCTTCTCAAACTATGTAACGGGCATCTTCGTTTTGGAGTATTTTTTTCAAACATATCCAATATATATATAGCCACTATAATCCAAATTAAGCATATTTATTTATAGATATATATAATATTTATATGTAATCATTAATTATTTAATATACTGTTTTTTATGCAAAAAATATTTTGAATTATTGTTTTTTAACAAAATATTTTGTATAGTAGATACTTATATTTATTAAGATTTTATCAGTGCAATATTGATTTTAACAAGGTCCTAATATATAAGACCTAAAAATCGCATTTACATTAAAAGTTGATGGCTGCGCAATATTTTGTTTGAACCAAAGTAAAAAAATATTGTAACCTAGATGGTGAGATTGTCAATTAGGGCCTTTTGAAATATATTTATTGCAATACTTGTTCTATTCCCTTGTAAAAGGATAATTTGTCAATGAATTAATTCATAATGTTTTGTCCGTATTGTGATCGGCGATATGGTGAATAGTGAATGTGACATTTTGCAAAGTTCAACATTTATTTTTTTAATTATAGCCATAAAATTATCACCATTCTTTACATTGATCATCCGTCATAAAGCCATGCTGAAATTGAAATATTAAAATCGTTAACATGAATGATCGAAGATTGTCTTACAATTTCAAAAGCTATCTCGGCTTGGACGATTCTTCGCCGAAGGTAATAATCACATGTGACACATTTTGAAATGGTATTTTATTTAATATATCATATCCAATTAAACATTCCAGATTAACAAGGGTCGAGACGGTCCCGTCGAAGAGCTCAAACCGAAATTAGTGAACGGTATGAAAATATTATATTTAAATATTGTTTTATTTGAATGAAATTTCATTACAATATTATTTTAGGCGAATTAGTCATTGGTGCAGCTCATAATGTATTATTATTTGCGCCGGTCAATGAGAAGCAAAGCGGACGATTCGGATCACTTTTTGTGACCAATTACAAACTTTCATTTGTTACCGACGATCAGGTAATTTTGCAAATATCACTATGATTAATCATAATGTTAGATGTTATTAAGATAAATATTTTTTTTATATTTATTTTAGTTATTCGGAGCATGCAGGCAGCAAAATTTATTATTAGGGCCACACGATGTGACATTGAGCATGGTGGCGTCAGTGTTTGAATTATCTGGTGTCGAAAATGATGAATATGCATCTAAATGGCGACGGCGGCATCTACGTCCATCCCAAACCGTCTCTCGGAAGGTTCAAGGCCTCCAAATCCATTGCAAGGTATTTTATTTAGCATAATTTTATGTAATATTAATGATATGTTATCTTGTCTATGATTTAAAATAGAAATCTGTTATTTGAGATAAACGTCATTGGGCATTTTTTAATTTTATCTAGAATATGCGAGTTTTCTCATTTGGATTTAAATTTTCACCGGCGGGTCAAGGAAAAACTATAGCGACCTCACTATTACACCATGCTTTTCCAAAAAGGCACGATCTGTTATTTGCGTATGATTATAAAGAGCCGTATTATTCCACTCTCGGAGACGTAAATATGTTTCAACGATACAACGATTGGAAGCGCGAAATGGAACGAACCAACTGTCAAAGGTTATTTGATTTAAATTAATTATTTACTTATTCAAACGTACGAATGTGTATTTATTTTTATATTTTAGTTGGCGGATTTCGCGTGCTAATGAAACAACCGATGGCTTTTTTCATGGGGCCGGAGATGCACTTGTCGTACCGTCTTCCGTAGTCGATTGTCAACTTTCCGATGCTGCTAGACATTTTAGAAAAGGGAGAGTGCCAATCTGGGTACGTCATGTTAAGAATTAAGCATTTTTTTAAACTTAATTAAATTTTATTATTTATATGAATAGGTTTGGAGTGCACCGGGAGGCGCAGCATTGGTAAGATCGGGCGAGCTGTTTGGAGGAACTGGAGGATCCACCGGAACGCCGGCTCACGCACCTGAATCGGTACTATTGGAAGCCGTGAGAGGTGCACATCCAGGTCTCTCTGTACCAAAAGTTATTCCAGTCGTTGCACCAGCTTTACAAAATTCTTACAAAAAACTTACAAACATTTGCACGCCAAATACTCTTACAAATTTTTGGGTAAATAATTACAATATATTATATGGAAAGAAATGACATTTTTTTTATTGCGACTATCTTTGCGTTATCTATGATCTTCCTCCACGGACTAGACAGTTTTTTAATATCCCGTTTGTAAAATTCTGGGGGCTTTTTATTAAATTCGACTCAGTGATTTTGACTTGTTTGACGTTTGTTTATTTTTTATCTCGAAGCGAATATGATGTCACCTATATTCTCATCGCATTAGCTTACACCCAAATTGATCATGCAAATAAAAAACTTTACCGGTTTTTTACGAGTGATATTTATTAAGTGTTAAATATATTTTTACAAAAAATAATTTCGAAAATTCGTTACTTGAAACTAACTTTTGAAACCATCTATATCACTGTCAGCGATTCAAGATGACTTCACAAATGGCGCAGATAGTCAGAAAATACATCTCTGCCGTATTTTGTGTAAAAAAATATCGGAACAGAAAGATTACTCAGAGCTTCAAAAAGATACGAACCATGACAAAATTAACATAACAAAAAAATGCCATTACTTTTCGCTTTAACTAATATATTTGTGTGTATATGTTTTTTTCTTTCGTTATAATATAATCTTTTATTCATATGTCACAGGAACAAGATGGTCCATTCTTTTCTGCATTAGAAAATACAAAGTGGTTGCGTTATGTTTCCGAATGTTTAAGGATGAGTTCAGATGCAGCAGACTATTTAGCGGATAACATGACCGTTGTGCTACAAGAAGGTAAATTGATTAATCCCATACGTCAAAAATTACAGAATAATTGTAATAATAATTTATAATACAGGCGATGGAATGGACTACTGTGCTGTGGTATCGTCACTCATTCAACTATTGCTGGATTCTCATAGCAGAACCATTAAAGGATTTCAATCCTTAATACAAAAAGAATGGATCGCTTTGGGACATCCGTTTTCGGATAGGTAAACTTGGTTTATTAATTCATATTTTATTTAATTTATGGATCGAACTAAATTATTTAACCGCTACTAGGCTCGGTCACGTTTCACTCGAAGAATCTGATATGACAGAGGGCAACAGAGATATATCGCCTGTGTTTTTACTCTTTTTGGATTGCTGTTGGCAGTTACAGAAACAGTTTCCGTCGTCGTTTGAGTTTACAGAGGTTTATCTTACGACCCTCTGGGATTCGGCTCATAATCAGTTATTTGATACATTTTTATTTAATAGCCCGCGCGATCGACAACTGGCAGTTAATAAGGTATTTTTTTTAATTAAAATATGGATTAATAATGTAATATATGTTTATATTAATATTGCAATATTTTAGTGTTTAACCTTAAGACCCGTATGGGATTGGAAAGAACAATTTAACGAGAATGAAATTCAGTATTTTTATAATCCAATTTATTCGCCGCCGAGTCAACATACACATCCTCCGAAATCATGTTAGTAAAATTCATTTATTCTCTGCGTATAAATAAATAATTGTATTAAATTGATTATTTATTGCATTTTCAGTTGTTCCGCCGTCGGCAATTCGACTGCCTGGTTTGGCGAGTCCACAAAAACCAAACAACGATTTGCGTTGGTTAACTCCGAGTCCGACGCACTTGAAACCAAATACTTCGATTCAGACTATGGACATATGGCAGCAGTGTTATCTGCGATGGTTACCAATACTGAATCTACCGGGATCTGGTGATATCCAGTTTTTACTGAACAATATCAGAGTCACCAGAGAGGTACAATTCTTTTATCGTTCGAATATATTATTTTAATTCCGACAAATCGTTTATAAATATTTTTTTGTAGATACGATTGCTTCAGGAGAAGATATCTTCAAACGATATAAATAGACGGTCTAATGGTGCTAAAGATGACGACTCGTCGAACAACACGGTGTGTGCACATCCGACTACCGTTAGCACATTTTTTCCGTTCGTTGGAAATGCGACCGGGGGAGGGGATCCGTTGGCTTTGCTCACGACCAGCCTGCTAGAGCCAAATCAAGAGCTAGATTCTCAATCAATTCTAAACGCCCCCGATTAATGATCACAACTAAGCTAAACTTCATTGTTAATCCAAATATTATAAATAATCCCATGGATGTTTCAATTTTATCATTTTAAATAATAAGTAAATTAAATTTAGTATTTACTTATTGATATGAGGATTATAACGATTTTTTTGTATTTGTATTCTTTAGATAATTTCGTCAAAAGTCAATGTAATCGTCAGATTTTGTGGTGATATGAAATGTTCACCATATTTAATCTACTCTAGAAATAATTAATTTAACAAAACTAACCGTATATATATATATATACTATATTTATAACTTTATTTATGTAAGTTCATACATCCGTGGAAAAAAAATTACATGGCATCTAGCAAAAATCATATTTTTATTACATGATAATATTGTTTGGTTTTTATTTTGTTATTCTTCCATGCCTCTTCGGCTTCCGAGCTTCGGAGAATATTAAAAATGACAGTAATTGGGCAGCTGCCCCGGGCCTCAGAATATTAGGAGCCTCAACTTGGCCAGTCAATATGTCAAACAAATATAAAGAGATAGGCAAAACTGAACGAAATTTAAAACTAACCTAATGGCAAAAATTAGTACCAGTAGAAAAAAATCGATTAACCTCCAAAATATTAGTTTCCGCAGACCTCGCATTTTCTCTGAATGTTTACACGTAATTTTATTAAAGTTTGCAAAGCGTCAGCTTAATCCGCCACTGTCCAAACAAATACAATTTGTAACATCATCATTATCATAGAAGCAACGGCCCTATTGTAGAGCCCTGGCCTCTACTAACACCCTTCTCCATTTTATCCGGTCTGTCTCTACTTTGATCCATCTTCCGGTAAGTGTCAATGATGCAGTATCCCTCTGTACACAGTCCAACCACGTCAGCCTCAGTCTTCCTTTCCTCCGGGGACAGGAAGGCTTGTTAACCCTTTTCGGCGGCTGACTGACGGGATCCTTGACACGTAACCGGCCCACCGGAGACTAGCCACCCTGACGACAACTGTGACCGGTATATCCTTGTATAGTAGGTATAGCTCCTCGTTGCTTTGGATACGTCATTTCCCGTTGTCGGATACGGCTTCAAGTATTCGTCTCAGAATTAACTTCTCCAGGACGTCCAGTTGTAGCTCATCTTGTTTTATCAAAACCCAACATTCAGATCCGTATTGTAGAGGTTGACTTTGGTCTTCTTTGAAAGGAATCTTGACCGTAGATGCTTTTGAAGTCTGAAGTAGCACCGGTTTGCCAGCATGGTTCTTCTTCGTTCTTCCAAATTGGTTTCATTGTTATTTATAATAAGTGAGCCGAGATATTGAAAGATTGTCCTTATCATATGGTCTCATTGATCCTTAGTCCCATGCCAATTGCTGCTCTCATTATTCGCTGGCAAGCATTCTTGAGATGAGCATAGATGAGCAGCCTTCCGAGATGTTTATGTCGACCGCATAGGCAAGAAGCTGTACCGATTTATTAGGAATGGTGCAGTTGTTTTCATACCGGAGTCTCTTATTGCATCTTTGAGTGCTATGTTAAACAACAAACATGCTAGAGCGTCGCCCTGTCTCAAACTGGGCTGTGTCTCAAATACAATTTGTATTCCTCTGAAAACTCTGAATGCTTCTAGTCATTTTTCACCGAATAGCTTTTTTCTTCGACTCGTTTTAAACCTCCGTTCTTAACTTTTAAGATAAGTCTTTTTTTTAACATATTTGTAGGCATGAAATTCCAATTTAACTACTAAACGACTCACTGGTTGAGTTGTATGACGTTGGCATTTAAGTGGTTAAGAATTCTGTTAAGTACTTGTTAATTCTCCTGTTTTCCCATTCGCTTATTATACAATCATCGTTTTTTTAATATTTTTTAGAAGATAATGTCATTTTGCGGTCATCGTAAGTCGACATATTTAAGGCGGGACCGTTGGTTATTTAAAATATTAAATAATTTTAAAACTACAGTTAATTAACCTAAAAATTTTGCTTTACCGTGTTATTTTTTTCCTGTGTATGACATTCCTTACCATAATAATATCCTTATTTGTAAATAAATACATTCAATTATTAATTTTTACGTAAATAATATATTTAATCCGTTTATTAAAACATATTTATAGAAATGTAACGAAAATATAATTATTCATTCGAAATGTATTTATAGGTATGATTGTTTTTTAATATTTATTGTCAGTATTTAACGTTCATGAAAATGTTAATTTTAAATTCAGCCATAAAACAACATCAAATATTAGTTTTTTTTTTGTTTACGTTGATAACCAAAGATGTTAGAAATTTTAATAAATATTCAATTATTATATTACATTGATAGTTTAATATTTTCAAAGTATTCGTATTATTACCGGCATATTAATTGTATTACGTATTTTTAAAGGCACGAAGTTTGTGAACTAATGGCCTTTAAAAATGAGCAAAAATCGTTGTTATAATCACTACTATATTTTTAGTATTAACAAAATACTTTTTACAATGTGATATAAGTACAAAAATTATCGGTAGTGCTGATTTGCATGTTAGTACTGCATTTTTATAATCTTTAAAATATAAAATTAATGTTAAACAGTGAAATGCGATGCATTTAAAAATTTATAATGAAATTAATTCTAATTCAATTAGTATACATTTAATAAGTAATTTTTAATTTCTGCTTTATTACATAGTTTTAAAATGGAATCGTTGTTATAACGCATGATGCTGACATTCCAAATTATGTCTTGGATGTCAGATTGGGATGTACACAGCAGCGACACAAAATATCACCACTCTTCCGATAAGAATTTCATAATATAATTCTTGCTTTTTTGCCTTAAAAGTATCGTGCCTGAGTATGAAGATTAATCGAAATATAAACATTGTTATTACATGTATTGATATTTATTATTGACGGGGCTAATTAAAGCCTCGATAAATTTTATAAACAATTTTTTAAACAATAAAATATTTGTGAAACAGGATGTGCCTCATATTGAATGCCACACACTTGGTGTTTAACAAATTTTTGTATATATCTGAATATTAATCGTTAATTTTCAGTCCGTCAAAGAATCATATTTACGATGTTGTGCTATATTTTAAATTATTTTCAGTGATTCTCTAGTTTAATTTAGCGTATACGTGGTTTATATTTATTAAACAAAAATATTGTAATCCGTATTTATTTTCGTGTCTATGAAGATTATAGCGTTTATTATCCAATCCCATAAATATATTATGTATATTCCGTTGGCGTTAACTGTTAAATATATCGATAATATTTTGTTTAAATTTAAAAATGCTAGATGAGAATAAAAATATCTCAAACGTATGCTTTATTTTATTTTTGTACCATCATTTTTATGGATTAATGGTCGTTTATTTATATATAAATATATATATATTTTTAAATAGACGTATTAACTTTATTAAAACTGTTTACGCCCGCTGATCGGAAGAAACTCAGAAGAAGGCGCAGTTTCATCTTGTCATATTCAAAAGATACATCCAAATTAAATGTAATACTTAGACAAATAACCAAAGGGGTTCATTCAAAATACAGACATTAGAAATGAAACAATAATCCTTCCTCTATTAGGTTCAATTAAAGCATTCACCTCATAATTTTTTAAATCCCTCCAAATTCACCATAATGTACATAAGTCAATATCAAAGCTTTCACAATATAATCACAATTACTCCCAAAGATTTCACAATTTCTGTCTTCCAAAGTCTATCTTTAGTAATTTCCACCGGGCAAAAATATTAGAATGAGAGAAGTAGATTAAATAACAAAAAGAGAAAGAAAATGAAAACACTGAACTTTCTCCTATCTAAACTTCCCCCTGATGCACTCCATATCATTTATCGTTCATATTTCATGAATTAATCAAGACTTTTATTATTTTATATTTTAATAAATATAATAACCTTCAGGAAATCATTGCAATCGTGAGTTCACCAACGCGTTTTAATATATTTTCCATTTAACATCTAAGATTAATTAATTTATTATATTATATGAATAGTAGCGGTGGTCATGTTTTTTTTTAATCCTTTAACCGCTATGGTCATCTCGGTGTGAAAACTCAATTTATTGCACATGCTGGTAGCTATGTGTAAAACATATTTAATCTAGCCATGCCGATGGGAACCCAAGTATGTAAGGAAGTAAGGTTCACAATCAAGGATACATAATTTTAAATAAAATCAAAATAAGGGCGAATCAACTAACTTCCTCGATTTCTGTCTGCCTCTTCAGCGAGTAGCTTAACAATTTTTACTGGAAAGTGACACTTCGCACTTCATACTAGGGACCCAAGTATAACCCATAGTGTTCGGAAACCCAAGTTTTTGAATTTTCTCGAAAGAGCAAAGAATAAATATTATAAATAATCTTTGTCCTTTAATGTCACCAAACAATAATCGCTTCTGTTGCCACAGACGTAATGTTTTTTCTCGCTCGTATCTGGAACGATGTGCCTAGTGCGAGTGAAACGTGAGATTTCGCCGAGTACGCGTATCATTTACGCGTCATATTGATTAGTTCAAAAATCCAAAACATCGACCAAATTATGAAACATATCATGTATAACTATTTTAATTCTTTGAATATTCCATTTTTTTTAAAATGTCAAGATATTGATGAAGAATTCATCCATATCGGAATGTGTTCTTTCAATTCATAGGAATATCTAGAATCTATAATTTTCGTAATAAAGTCAAGTTTTATCTATATTTTTGTATTTGTAAATTGATTCCCGTACGGGACATAGTTATGTAAATTTCTCTAGCGATTAGAGGGTCAATAAATATGTACATATTTATTGACTTCTTATCCACTATTTTAATTCGGCCTGTCAAGTTAATTAAGGCCGATATATTGAGTGTTGCGGCCAAATAATTTTACATGGTTTGGTGCATTAGGCAGAAACGTGTAGTATTTCATCAGCCGTCGGTCCGGTGGTAGTGTGATCGGTCCTCTTTTCATCGTTTAATAGTTGGAGCTGAGCAATGGCAGAGTGCAAACTGGAGGCTCTGAGCCTGAGTAAGTATCTGTGTCACGTGTATCCGGCCGGCGTGCGGCACGACTTGTCCCAATTTCTTACAAAGTACAAAACCATACATTAGGTACATACCTGACCCATTCAATCTCTCATTCGTTTCAAACTAGATTCCATTATAACCATCAATCAAGTTAAATTGGGCAACATGATACAGAAAACATTCTCTGCTTTTTAAAATGATTATTATTTTTTTTTTATTAAATATTATGATCCATTTAAGATAAATCATGCTTTATCCTTAGTAAGTGCACAAAAAAAAATATAATAATTAATGGAATTAATATACAAACCTATTTTTCCATTGAAATATTCAAGGTTATTTGAATATTAAATCAATCCTGGTCTTATTAATTTATTTAAATGCATATATGTCGAGAGTCTGGTAAGGCCAAAACGCTCGGCAAGATTTCTGATCGTATTTTCCTCAATTACGTTCTCGAGATGATTCAAAATATAACTGACCTTTTTCTTTAAATAATTTGTTCTAGGATACCATTATTAGCTATTTTATTATTGTTACTTGAAGAACCTTTGATCTTTTAATGAGATAAGGACATGATGCAATTTTATTTAAATGATATGATTATTATTATTTTTATTAAAAATATTTTTTTGTTTGTAGAAGAAATATATACTTCGGATAAGAGAGGCAATGACGAAAGTGGAGATGGAACGGAAGCGAAACCATTTAAAACGGTTCTTAAAGCCATGAAACATGCTAAACGTGAACCATTTCCTGCTATTTATGTCGACCACAAAGAAGAAGCGTCAAAATATGAAGTCGTATCAAAATCGCAATTTAAGAAAATACATAAAATATGGACTCGGGAACAGCATCAGGAGCAGGAGAAGATCCAACGCGAAGAGGCGAACTCCGAACGCCACTTGCAAAACATTGAAGAAGCCAAAAAAATTGTCATCGAGCAAGATGCGAGTCTACCAGCGGCATCATTGATCAAAATAAAAGATGGTAAATATTAAATTTAATTATTTTTGTATGCTTTCGGATTATTTATTAATTTAAATAAATTTCAGGTGCATTGCATCGTGATAAACGAGTCGCTATAAACGGATGGGTGCATCGGCTCAGACGACAGGGCAAATCTCTAATGTTCTTGTCCCTCCGAGACGGTAGCGGATATTTGCAATGTTTGTTACAAGGCAAGCTCTGTCAAACGTACAATGCCGTTGTCCTTACGACAGAATCATCGGTAAAATTATACGGAACTTTAGTTCCCGTTCCCGAAGGCAAAGTTGTGAGTAAAATGATTATTTTAATGATTATTATTGTTTTAATCATTTTGTTTTAATATGTATTCTTATTTAAGGCCCCAGGAGGTCACGAATTGATGGTCGATTACTGGGAAACTATCGGATTAGCCCCGCCTGGTGGTGCCGATACCATATTGAACGAAGACGCCTTACCCGACGTACAATTGGACAACAGGCATATAATGATTCGAGGAGAAAATACGTCTCGAGTCCTCCGTGTACGTGGGGCTGTTGCGACTGCATTCCGAGAACATTACGCAGACCGTGGATATGTGGAAGTATGCCCGCCAACACTCGTACAAACTCAAGTCGAGGGTGGATCGACATTATTTAAACTTAATTATTTCGGGTAAGTATTTATAGTAAAACTCTAATAATTCGAAATTCAAGATATATGGCACAAAAAAAAAAATTAAAAACCTTTAGAAATATGTCTGGAATATTGCGAATTCATGAAAAAACAAGTGCAACATAATATAATAAGAATAAATCATTATTCAAACAACAATATTTGCACAGACTTTTTTTACTACGAACGATCCATAGTGTTTCATAAATTCTTTAATGTTTTTTTTTTTCGATACGTTTTTTACTTCGGCTCTTTATTTATAATATTTTTTAGTTAAAACAATTAAAAAATTGGAAAAATAATGACATAAAAAATATATTAAAGTGTTATGGTCCATGGGTTTCATTAAACCCTTAAATGATATTGTCACGCCGGCGTGACAATTCTTTATTCGAAGCATTCATTCCGGAAGCTTTGGGGAAAGCTAATTGGATAGGAATATGTTCATTCAATACATGGCAATATCTAAAACCTATAAGATTTGTAAGTAAATTCGAGTTTTAGCTATATTTTTGTATTTGGAAATTTATTCACGTACTGGACTTATTACTGTAATTTCATCGTTCCATCTCCCGGTAAGTTTCAATGATGCAGTGTTCCTCTGTACATAGTCCAACCACCTCGGCCTTGGTTTTCCTTTCCTCGGGGACAGGAAGGCATGTTAACCATAAGTCTTTTTGGCGGCTGACTGTCCCGCATTCTTCTCTGGCCACTCTAAGGACAGCCATGACCGGTATATCCTTGTATAGTTGATACAGCTCCTCGTTGCTTCGAATACCCCATTCCTCGTCGTCAATACAGTTCCAAATATTCGTCTCAGAATCTTCCTGTTCAGGATATCCAGTAGTCGCTCATCTTGTTTTATCAAAGCACAAAATTCAGATCCCTATGTGAGGATAGGTCTGGTAATGGTTATGTAGAGCTCGACTATAGTCTTTTTTGAGAGGAATCTCGATCGTAAATGGTGTTCAGTCCAAAGTCGCACCGGTTTGCCCGCATGGTTTTTCTTCGTATTTCCAAATTGGTTTCATTATTATTTATAATAAGTGAGCTGGAATATGTGAACTCCTGGACGGCTTCAAAGCTGTACTCTTCGACTCTTGCTCAATATTTTTAATAAAAAATGTTAATAACTTTATTTTTAACTTAATAACATTGTGACTCACCAGTGAGACACTGGGATTTAATTAATTAATAAAAATAATGAGCCATAAATACATCTGAAAAAGAAAATTTCATTAATTTTTCTACTAAAAATTATTTTGCAGGACGTTTTTGAGCCAAATTTTCGAATTTCAACTTATTGCCAGTTTTATTTAGCGGAATTTTATATTATGTGAATGTCATATTTTCCATTTTTACGTTGTTTAATAATTCTTTTCTTTATAGCGAGGAAGCATATCTTACACAGAGTTCACAACTTTATCTAGAAACGTGTTTACCTGCGTTAGGAGATGTTTATTGCATCGCTCAAAGTTATAGAGCCGAACAAAGCCGCACTAGGAGACATTTGGCCGAGTAAATATTTTTTCATTACACTTTTTATATTTATAATATGAATTAATAAATGTTTATTTGGAATTTCTGTAAAATAGGTACAGTCATGTGGAAGCCGAATGTCCTTTCATCTCGTATGAGGATTTATTGAACCGTCTGGAGGATCTAGTTGTTGACGTTGTTGAGAGAGTCTTAGCATCTCCCCTAAAAGATCTGGTGTATGAACTCAACCCCGATTTTAAGGTGTTAACCTTTTATTATTAACATTCAAATAATGTATTAAAAAGTAAAAACACTATTTGATTTGATTGATCTGATTTCTTTAAATTCTCGTAAAACAGCATTTTAATTTGAAAAAAATATATGCTAATTTTATTCTAATTTAATTTTAGGTTCCTAAAAAGCCGTTCAAGAGGATGGATTACTCTGAAGCTATTAAATATTTGAAAGAAAACAACATCACCAAAGATGATGGAACATTTTACGAATTCGGAGAGGTACATATATTAATTTGGTCAACCCTTCTATAGCACTCACTCCTCCTATAGTGAATCCTTCTAGAGCACCGTTTTTATCAAAATGTAAAATTTTCACAGTAAAATTATATATTTCGTAAATATGTAATACATTTCCTATATGCTATAAATTTTTTAAGGCGGTTTTCTCTAACGTGGTTTCTATCTCGGCGTTATAGGAGGGTTGATTATGTTCAATCGTCAATAATTTCAAAAGTAATTTACGAACGGTGTACAATATTCATTTATTTTTAGGACATACCCGAAATGCCGGAGAGAAAGATGACTGATGCAATAAATGAGCCTATCATGCTGTGCCGTTTCCCATTTAACATCAAATCGTTTTACATGGCGAGATGCCCCGAAAACAATGAATTGACTGAGTCTGTTGACGTTCTGTTGCCGGGAGTCGGCGAAATCATCGGTGGATCCATGAGGACAAGTGATTACCAAGAATTGCTCGAAGGTAATTCCACGGCAATGATTTCATTCATCTTGCATCATGCAGTATGACTAACTCGATGATTATCTTCAATTATTATCAATATAATATATTTAGCCGGAATTGGCGGTGATCTAATCGCTGTTGTATTTTTCAGGTTACGCTAGGGAAAACATCGATCCGGCACCGTACTACTGGTATACTGATCAAAGAAAATTCGGAACTTGCCCTCACGGCGGTTACGGATTGGGATTGGAACGGCTACTCTGCTGGTTGCTCGGACGTTCACACATTCGAGATGTGTGCCTCTATCCGAGATTTTTAGATCGTTGCAAGCCTTAGATGTTTATAATTTTTTTGCTTATTGATTCAATCAAAAGCCATAAGTATTTGACGATCGTCATTCCGCATAGCGTTTTTCAAAGTATTACTTCTACGGTGAAATAGATAAGCTTATTGCAATATCTTATTATTATCTACTGCTTCATATATTTATACTTATATCAACTTTATCAATAAATATACGGGATACTTATTTAAACTGTTTTTATTATTTTAATATAAATTATTGCATATCATTGATAAACTTATGCACTTGTTATCGCATTTATTTATAAATTTATTGGTTAGTGACAAAAAATAATTGTGTAGAATGCAATGAGGTATTGAAAACTTGCTGATTGTGGTGTTCTTTCTGTGGTTTCGTCATTTATTTAAAAAAAATGCATTGCAATAGAATTCAAAGCAGCACTCTGATCTGATATTAAACGATCCAACACAGTGGCTCGAAAACAACTGAGTTGTCCGGAGGGGGTCTATTAGAGAACCCAAGCATTTCAAGACAAGATGTTGATGAATTCTTCATCAATATCCGACTGAGTTCATGCAGCACGTGTCACTAGTACATTTCACTCACACTTGGTACATTGTACTGGATGTGAGCTAGAAAAAACATCACGCCTATAGCAACAGAAGCGAATATTGTTGTTTTACAAAAAAATTGCGACATGTAGGATTTATATTAACTCATTATGGTCTGCTAATATTTCCAAAATAAAATTTTGATATTACGTTGTATATTTATATATTACGT
>JAGXCT010036095.1:7445-39285 GCA_022495035.1 Philopotamus ludificatus | reverse complement strand
CTTGGGGAACCTAATATACTCCATCGGCACTGCTAGGTTAAAAAGCGATCAATTTGGTAAATAACCAAAGACATATACATGACAACGAAAGCCACAGAGAAAAATCAAAACTTGGGGAACCTAATATACTCCATCGGCACTGCTAGGTTAAAAAGCGATCAATTTTGGTAAATAACCAAAGACATGACAACGAAAGCCACAGGAAAAAATCAGGAAGTTGGATTTAGAAGTTCTATAGCATCCACTTTATTCACCAGTTATTCCGCCTTCAGATTATCATAATTTTTTTTTTATAGAATTCTCTTCGATTTATTTTATTTATGAAAAAGCCCAACATTTATAAGAGAGGAATTAAACAAATACCTGATCTGTGGAGAAAGATTATAGGGAACAATGGAAATTATCTTAGACAGTAATATTTATATTAAAATTGGGTTATAAAAAAAAGTTGACCTTATACCAGTAAGAGTTATAATAATAATAATGGATGATTATGATAATAATAAAATAATAGTAAAAACCGATATTTTACAATTTATACGATTTTAAAATACAAAATGCGTCATAATTTGATTTGTTCATCATGTCGTATATGAATCATTGTGACATGCGTGGGAATTGTAAATGTTAGACACAACCCAAAAGTTTTGCAAATATTGTAATGAGACACATGTTGTAGCATCCAAAAAAAGAGATTTGTTTGCAGCAAAATACCACAAAAGAGCAAACTGAGCGTGGAGAGATATCATACTCAGCTCAGAGATGATTTATATGCTTGGATTTGCAGGACAATGCCATTACAACTGCGACAATGGCAAATAGTTAAATATCACCCATTGTGAACCTAGTTCTTTCGAGTTTTTGAACCGCGTCCAAAACATTGTCCACCCCAGTGACCCTAGAAAATGAAATCCTAGCGCAACAGCGACAAATTAACATCTCCACCCTGGTCAATTGGGGCAAACAATGAATAGAAAAGAAAGCAAAGCGTTGACAATCGCAGCTACGAAAGTGAGATCCCCCCTCTTGCCCGGTCTTATTACAACATCAAACTGGTGCAGTCAGTATTGAAGGAGTCCGGCCACAATAAAGGGTTAATGCCCCGATAATGACCGGTACTGGGGTGTAGGAACAGTGGACAAAGGCGCGCCGTAAGAATACTGGGGGTCAGATTCTTGCAGCGAGGACCTAAGCGCTACTGCACACGGCGACCTCCCCTTTGTGCAGCATGCAATTGCCGAATTCTCCTTTGTCTGGGACGAGCGTAAAAATTCTGGAGATTCTACAACGACGGAATGAATATAAAGCGCCGGGGATGCTGTAGATTAGTGTAACGTATTTTTTTTTTATTCCATCACATTCAGTCATACATGGTCGAATGTGCCCCGAGGGCATGGGAACTCGGCGCGAGTGGTTATGACAGCATTCAAATCGAGGACCTCTTATCTAATTCAAATCATACTTTCCATAATCCAGAATTTTATATATTCATAACGAACAATATTTGCTTTTGTCGTGAATGGAAGGACCGAATGCGATGAATTTCTAAACATAATTTGGATAAATTTCACGCGTTTTTAAACGTCGTTAGCGGCAGATATGCAAAAACGGTGAAAATTGCGATTCTCAACGCCAACGATTATTATCTGGGAAACAGATTGCTGTTTGTGAATTCAATAATGTAACATCATTGTTCCAGAAGAGTCGGCCCGCTCGATAATGACCTCCCGAAGTTCGAGGAATCGCCAAATAAATTCTAAACTTCACGGTTCAGCGCCGAAAGACAACTGCATCGAATTGAAAAGGTCAATAGTTGATAGCCGCTCGGATGACTATTGATTCTTGTTCAAGAACATGGACCACTGGCATTGCGGGTCCACGTGCCTTCTGTTGTTTCAAGCCGAGCTGCGGGGGGCGCCGTGTAGTGAATTCTAAGAAACGCGGAGATGAAAAATTACAAATAATGACAAGGTTAGGTGTATACGGCTGTGCCATATATGATCGAGATTTGAAGGTGTTGTTTTAGATTAAAGAATTACTCCAATTCTTTTCCCATGTAACAAAAAATATGCGAAATTTCCGGTTTTTTTTTCAATTATAATCAATATTGGTTCTGTGCCCTTCAAAGTACTCATTATTAGATTAATTTCTAAACATGTTCTGTAGGTGTTCAATACAAATAAAAACTAAAAAAAGCATTCAAAGAGTATTCTAAACATAAAAATAGTTATATGCTACATAATTTGGTCGATATTTTGTATTTTTTAACTAATTAATACGACGCGTAAATGGCAACAATCGTAGACTGAGCTCTTGCAGCACGTGTCACTCGTACGTTTCACTCGCACTCGGCACATCGTAACCGATACGAGTGAGAAAAAAAGTACACGTGGTAACAGTAGTGAATATTGTTGATTTTATTTTTTTTCGCAATTGGAGTCAATAAATGACGATGGTTATTTATAATATTTATTCTTTAGACTTTTTAGACAAATACAGAAGTTTGAGAAGTTAGGATATTAATGATGGCATCGAGGCTGTTCTACGCTTTGAACTTATTGCAGTAAAAATATAAATACATCGCATTAATAGTTTGTGGAATTTGGAAGTAAAACAATAATAGCTTATTTTAACACATTGGAATAGTTTTCTGTCAAAATCCTTTAAAAATGATTTAATGGCAGATCTTTGTATTTATATTTGAAATCTCAATCATTAATTAAATCAATTAGATGTCCATAATCACTTTCTTTTCATCTACTTAACAACTTAATTAATTCAAACATTCGTTTAAGGCAGAGAAACAATAAAAATTATTAGATTCAACTGATAAAATAACAATCGATTTTTTTTGGAAGCTAGATGTATCAGTCATATATATGTATGTCCATCCTTCTGCACACCAGCAACATGCAGTATACATTGGGCTCTCTCATCTAAATGCTAAACCAGGGATGGCAAACCTATGACACGCTTGTCACGGACAGGACAATTTTTTGTAGCACACAATCTCTCTAAATAAAAATGAAAATAAATATTTGAAAAGCATTTCATGTGTTGGATTAAAAAGAGTAATTATCTGATATTTACAGATATTTTTAAAAATTATGCCTATGCCTCGAGATTCTTGTAGGAAAAAAGGTTCGTGATTTATATGCTAAACGATTTTTTGGTTTTTAATTATCCACTGTAATCAGAAGGTAATTGATTAAAGTATTTTTGCTACGTTTAACTGTAAAGCACATTTGTTTGTCAATTTTAATTAAATTTTAATAAAGCGTCCCGTTAATCCAGAAATATCATACCATGGAATTTAAATACAGAATATCCTATAATTGGTCTTATAAAGCTTAAAATTAATATTTGTTTATGAAGTGAGACAACAATTACATATTATTTCTTTGATATTTTAGTAAATAAATTGATTTCGTTAGTATTTTTTTAAGACTAAATATTCTAAATCATTTTTTTCTAAAAATATATTTAGCCGACACATTGAATTTTTCGTGCATAGACAATGTAAGACTTGCCTACGCCCACACAATATCCTTGGGAGATTCGCATAGAAAAATAGAGGATTTTTTTCATATATACTTCTGAAAGGAGAAATGTACGTAGACGCAATGTTATTAACTTAGATTAACACCGTATTTTTTAATAAACATATCACGAATATATTTATATTTTAAATATATATTCTAAGTCAGAAATTAATACAATTTAAAAATAATATTAGGGGAACCCAAAAGAAATCGCGCTTTTTTATGAATGTTAAATTTATGTTTTTCATATTTCTTTTTCATATTAACAGGGACGGCTCGTTCATATACATTACGGAGCTATAGCAACCCCAAGGAAAAGTAAGGAAAAAAATACGTTTATATATTAATATATATATATGAGTATTTGGATTATATATTACGTATATGCAAATATAAATTAAATTTATATTTAGCGTTAAGTCGCGCAATGTAGAGGAAGATGATAGAGACAATTTGCTCGTCAAAGCTATCAACGTCGTGTATTGGATAGGTGCGGGGCGGGAGCGGGGTAGGGGAGGTTTTCGTCGCTAAACGTTATATTGCGTTGCGACTCGTAGCAGTCCCGCGCCGTTCATACTGAGTCACTTTTGAAATATACTTTTTATTTTTTAATCTTCCGCAAATATTTACCCACTTCATATTAATATAAAACATAGCTTCCAACATTATTAGAAAATCTTTTTTGTACTTTTTCAATCTCTTTATGAAAAATACTCTCTGGCTTTGAATCTAAATACTCTTTTAAGAGGTTTTCGACATCAGTTATACTTAAAACACCCTTGAAGAGAATACGTTTTTCTCTTAAAGGGTACTCCATGGACTCGAAGGCATCCGAAGTAATCAGAAGAAACAAGGTTTGAGGGATATAAAGAGTGTGGCAGAACCTCCCAATTTTACTCCAGATTTTTTCCTTGGTTCATTTTTGGTTTATGAAGGCGTCCTTTATCGTGGTGAAGAATTATTCCGTTTTCCGTTAACAGAATTAAATTTTTCCCTCCAATCGTTGACAGTAAACATCTGGGGAGTGTTCTAAACTATCCTTAGGGGTCGGAAGGGCAGTTTGATTAGTAGAAAGTCATTGCATTTCTCGACTTATTTTATCGTAAACGATTTAATTCTCATTTCCAGTTATAATTTCGTGTGAAAAGGGTCGAATTCTTTATCTTGGCAATAAAGAATTGCACGTGTTTCTCATTTTCTAATAACATTCTCTTTATGACTCGACTAGGGACCTCAACATGTTATCATCAAATTTAGAACGTCGTCTAGATTCAGGTGCAGTTGAACCTTCGAAACCTAAATTGACATCTACGTGCTGGCAACATTTTGCCATAAATTAGCATACAATGTCCTATGCGTCCTTCGTCAATTTCTGTTTTCGCATTTTATTATTAACAATAATATAAATTTTATTACTCATAAATAATGCTAAACAATAATTCTAGGTAAATAAAAACTTCAAGTACGAATATCAAGTTACGAAATACGCGATTTCTTTCGGGTCCCCTTATATTATTACTATTTTTTTTCATCATTGTGTTAATTTAATATTCATCTTTATTATTGTATTATTTTTTTTAGCACAACTAATTTGCAATTAAATTTAATAAAAGATTTAATCATAACATAACGATGAGTGACGCAGGGCAGTCATGTAATTAATCCTAAACCATTATTTGGAATTAGCAACTCATCATTAATAATAGTGTCCAATGAGCGTCAAACGGCTGTAAATCATACCCCATCACAAAAGGATAATTGACCCAATTTATTTGATCACCCTGTGCCATTTAAATAATTAAAATCAGAACCGCATACGACAAATTGCGGGTCACGTCCCATACTGAACGGTTTGACTATGGAAGTGTATCGCCACTTCCGCTCGGTTACGCCACTTCCTCCGCGGGCTGTTGCCCTTTGAATCCTGATTCAACGGCGGCTAGAAAAATAGGGTTAGGACATGGTCGTAATGACGTTTGCCTGCGAATGCGATACATTATCAAACAACTGTCATAACACATTGCGCGGATATCGAGGGACGCGGTCCACTTGCCGCGGAATTGGCGAGGCGTAACGCGATCGCGGTCGTGGTCGTGCATTAACACTCGTCGTCGATACCCGCCACTTACCAGTAATAATGACACGTTACACTAAATCAATACAAAACGCGGTAATAATAAGGACATTGACAAATTTATATGTCCAAATGCGAATAAATCAATTTGACGTGTTTCTGTTAAAATAGTAAATAATCAACTGCTGTCACGGTAGGCGTTTCATCGTCAGGGTGTTCGTCTCTACGGTCATGATTCATCGTCATTTTTTTGTTGTTGTTATTTCCGAGAGTGATTTTTGGCAAACACCGCGTTTTTCCGGCAACGTATTCATACGAGGAAACATCGATTTGCTACAGGAAGTATCGGCGAATCTGTCCGTGGCTTATTATCGAAGCGATTTGCAATGTAACGTGAAATAATGGCTCGAAAAAATTTAGAGTGAAAGCATATATTTTTTTTTATGAAATGACTAAGCCATATCCTATGCACTAATGGACGACAATTTTAAATTAAAAAAAAGATACACCGCGATCATCTTAATTGTGTAATTGGTAAATTTGTGATATTACAAATAAATTATGTACTCAAAAAAAATATTTACTATAATGCTTTCTATCAATTTAGAGTTTTGTTTAATGATTGATATCATTTATTAAGTAAGAAAAACGTAGTTGTAGCATCTTAGTATTAAATGTGTTATTCATAATAATCCCATGAATAATTTATGCCTCATATAAAATAAATATTTATTGTATAAGTTTATATTTTTATGCAAATAAACAAACGTTGTGGTTTATATTTACGTTAACAACAATAGCCATTCGTTAAGTTAAACATAATATTTAGAAGTATTTTATTAAAATAATTTTTAATACGATTTTTGTCATTTATTTGCATAATATAATCCTGATTGCCTCTAAATATTTCATAAATTCCGTCTGGCGATATTCATCTTTAGTAATTTTCCACTAGACAAAAATATTAAACAGAGAAGAAATAGATAAGAATACCCCTGAACTTCCTTCCATTCGACCCCTTTCCTTTCATATCCCAAATATAAAAATAATAATAATATTTAAAAATAATTAATCTAATAATACGCCGAAGGAGAGAAGAGGCTCAGCCTTGAAACTTCAGTTCAGAAGAGGCCAAGCATAGCAGTGTCTGAAAACCAGTCATAGCGAACCTTTCATATATACGTTTATTTATCAATATTATATATCCTCTTCAAATTAGTTTTTTGTTAATATTTAAAGAGCATCCGCAATGCAAATCTCACCGTAGCCAAAACGTCGTATTTCTAGCCGTGCCGATCAGGTATATTGGGTACACCATTATTTTTTTTATTTTTCTAGATGTCACAAACTTTTTGTGTTTGTCTAAAAAGTCTAAAGAATAAATATTATACATAATCATTGTCTAAAACAACAATATTCACTGCTGTTGTCACGCGCGCGATGTTTTTTCTCGCTCGCATCCGGTACGATGTGCCGAGTGCGAGTGAAACGTGTGATTTACAGGTGCTGCGAGAGCTCAGTCTGCCGCAAGACAGCGCTGAGAGCGTTTTCATTTACACGTCATATTGTTTAGGTAAAAAAGTTGAAGCATATCATAAATATTTTTAAGAAAAAAATTAAGATATTGAAGAAGGATTTATCTATATATTGATTTGAAATTCTAGGGGTATCTGAGATACCCCCTTCGGACGACGCGGTTGTTTTCGAATGACGGATGGGTTTAAAAAATTTTCATCATCAAGAAGAGAAGAAATTCGTTGGAGACGATATCCGGGGAATATGAAGGTTAGGACATTATAAAAATCTTTCCACAAATAAATAATATTTGAGCTCACTTATACACGTGAATCTCATTCGGCAGTCAATAATAATATAATTGACAATGTCAAGATACGTCATATATTTATAATTATATATACATAACTTATATCTTGTTTTGTGTTTAGATTAATACAGAATCTGGATTCAAAAGTTATCAGAATGTAAAAATTAAAGAAGAAAAGAAAGAAATTCTCTTGTAAAGTAAGTGGGATTATAAAAATTGGTCGTAAATCGTCTGCTCGATTTTAAAATCACCAGTTTGTAGTATTTTTAATGAATGAAGTGATATTTCAATGGTTTCTTTGACATGAGATGTTAAAGTAGAAACTACTATGAAGTGAAAAATAGGAGGGAGGGGGAAATAGGGGGAAGGTTGAAAACTAAAATCGGTTAGCTCTCCTATAACGAAGAAATCAGGACCACGTTATAGATAACTAGCGTTATAGAAACCAAAGGTGAGGTTTCCACAAACCATACCATACAAAATTTGGGAAGAGAAAAATAATTTGACCTTGAATATTTACGTTCTAGGAAGGAGCGCTATACAGCGAGCGTTATAGGAGGGTTTACTGTAAGGATTTGATAGTTTTTCATTTAGCACTACTGTTATAGTTATGTCCATACGATATATCGTTGTTTTTATTAGCGATACATATCTCAGCAGCTAAAGGGATAAAAAAATCTAAAATTAGAAATCTCAAGTAAAAAATTTCCAGACAAAAATGAATGAAAAGAAATTGGATATTTTATTTATTTTTAATTTTTCTTTTATTTATTTAAAACTAAACCAGATGGTGGTTAAAACCAATGACAGGTGTTTCATAGGTTTACTATCAAACAATAATCATCCAATAACGCACTGACCACACTCAACGATGGTTAACCACAGCAGTCGCATGAGAAATGGTTCAAACCACAGATGTGCATTCCAAAATATTTATTAGTTTTTATTTAATATTCCAAAAACACATCTCGTCTCTCTTATTGGAATTAAAATTGGGATTTATCGATACCCACGTCGTATTACTGCTACATCACGTCCGATACGCAACCGATGATTCGGCGTCCCTTATTAGATAATTACGAAACCCGAGATCCAAAACCACTTCCACACTTTTTAGTCACGTGACACTTGCAATTATCCGATTACCGTCGCTGCTATAATATAGTACGCAGGTATCGATATTTTTTCCGAGCGGTATCGTGACTCCTGATTATTCCACAATATCATAACGATCGTTACGGGCTTCCGATGATGCGTCACAAATTGGAATTGAACGCTTCGGTTGGTTCACAGGTGCCCGTTATCTAATGCGAGCGACCATAACTTTGTATTAGAGTCGCATGACCGCCAAAAATTAAACATTCTAATCCGTCGGCGGGGCAAGAGCGTCGCCCGACGCCGTTCCCATGGCGTCGCGTGTCCGGGGAGAGCGGACAATGGATCGTTCGCCGGACGAATGGACCAAGTCATGACCCATTGTTGTGGACGACCTCTTGCGACATTCGCTCCTGGAAGCATCCATTTTATTTCGATTTTTAAAAGCCAAGGTCTCCCCGATTAGAAAGCGCCGATAGCGCCGAAAACAACAATGACACGTTTTTTAAAAATTGGGGGGATATTTAATTGAAGGGTCACGACCCGATCGCGGGTCGCCGATTCCGAAAATTGTCGAGAGACCTCTTCGGCATTTAAGAGAGCGTGATATGTTAAGTAATGCGATGGGAAATATTAGGACAATGTTAAACGTAATGAAATCGCGCATGATCCTTGAACGAATTATACGGTGAACGATTTATTTGGATGACATTTTATTTTTAGAATATTTTTTAGGCATTTCAAAAATAAGAAGCCATTGCAAAATGACAGATTTACTCAGGTTATTTCAAAATGAATGTAAAATACTATAGAATAACGAATAATGGAATATCCTTTTTAGGATAAACGATATTTTTACAATTCGAGAACGGGTTTGATTGAATCCATGTCCCGTTTTGAAATACTTATATCGTAATAATTGATATCCCAATGTACACCCAAGGTGGATTGATTTCACGCACCATAATTTCTTTAGGAACTTACTTCTTCTAACTACCATTTTTTCTACAATTAGGGGTTACTCTAGTATACGTTATAAATTATTATTTATTCATAAAACTAGTGGACCTGACTCCAGTTTTTTTTATTTAAATTTTGATATTTACTCAAAGCATTTTTTTTATCCATACTCAACTCTCCTATAGCGCTGAGATCGGGACTACGCAATAGAAACCCGCCATATAAAAGACTAGAAGCATACTAACAATGATCATTGTAGACGTCATAATGATCTAAAAGGTGCATAGTATTAGCCAAAGGGTTAATTCTACAGTCAACCCTCCTATAGCGCCGGAATGAAATAAGTTCATCAAATTCTTTTCTATTTTCATAATTTAAATGACCTTGTTCTAATTTTTACAAATATTCGATTATTACATATATACGAGACCCCGGTTTTACATGCCATAAATTCACGTTTTCCCGCTATTTATGTTGAATTTTTACAATCCCGTTTTATTTTATTACCCCGTTTCTAACCCTGAATCTGCGTTTCCCCTCTAATTACGTTTTTTTATCAGTCCCTTAAAAATGCATTATAGAAGGGACTATCGCAGACGCTATAGAAAACCGCTATATAACAGGAAGTGCTATAGAAGGATTGACTACTATGAAATTTAAATATGAAAAGTTCTGTATCTTTTCAGAAAATAATATAAAACGATTATTGAAGAAAAAAAGGAAACAGGATAATTAAAAAGGTTTTTTATACAAGATTCGGAGTATTCAGATAATTTCAATGAAGCTTCCTGTATCTTTTGAAATTTATACTTACTACGTATTTATTTCTAGCATTTACCCAAAAAATAGGTCATAAGTTTAATCATGGGCCAAGGAATAGACTTTGGATTATATATGATAAGAATTTGTTTATTTAATATTAAAATAAGGTTAGGTTAGGTTAAAATTAGAAAGAGAATTAGAAGAAATACGTACCTAAAACGTACATAAAAATATAGGTTACATTTTTAACATTTGTCAAAGAAAAAAACGAGACTCAGCGCAACATAGCGCTTAGAAACGAGCCCCCTACCCCGCTGCCGCCCCGTGTCTATCTAATATACGACATTGATAGCGCTGACGAGCAGACAGCGCTTTTGCTTTACACGGCGCGATGTAACACTTAGTATAAATTGAATTTATCTATTCATCTACATAATATATAATCAATAGACATATATATTAGTAGATAAAATTATATTTTTCCCTAATTTGTTTAGAGGTGCTGCAATTCCACAGTGTATATGGACGAGCCTCTCCTGGTTACATATAAATAAAATGTATATAACATTAATTACTATGATTTTCACTATTGTCAATAAATCGTTGTTTAGCAATAAGAGACTTAAATGAATACTCTATATACAGCTTCATAATCAATTACTACATCAAACCGGTACGCTATTAATTTCCATAGAAGCAATTCTCCACACTCTCATTAAGTCTTAGAAACCCCGCGACGCTTATGTATTTCCACGGCACAATAACCAACAGGTTAAGATTCCGTCACAATATTCTGAATCCCGATAATTAACGGCTTACCCATCACGATGGACAAAAAAAAATAATAAAACTAACCCCAAAATTAAATATAAAAAGCGGTTCAACCGGTCGCGCCCTATGTTTTTTTGACTGGAAATAGGAACAGCATCTACCCCAGGGTGCAGAGATAAAAGGCACCCCCCAGCCTAGTTTAATAACAATGGACGAGATTGAAATCCCCATTAATTAAATAATTATCACGAGAGCCGACAATGGCCTCTGCCAAATTGAAAGCCTTCAAAAATAATAGTGGCCCTTAAGTGCTCTCTGATTTGAACGAGTGATAATTTCTTCCCAGTACACTCTATGGTACAATTATTATTTCGACCGTTGATTTTTTATCTGCGCGACAATTATCAGCATCATAAAGTATTAAAAAAATATTCTAAGATATTTAATGTGATTAATATTTTTATTTAGTTTCGCTTCCTCGGTTGATTTATTAATATTTTTAGTGTTTCAATGCGAGATGCAAATTAGGAATTGTCCAAGTATTAATTCAGATTTGAATATTATATTCAGAATGACATTTCGTGAAAATTCTCAACAATTACATTAATATTCAAATTCTCGGGTAGCCAAGTATAAAATATGCAGGAGGGTTAAGTGAAATATTTTTAAGGGATACGTTGAAATATTTTGAAGATCCCATTTCGTGAAATTTGTGTGTGTAGGACATACAAAATAAATCCCACTGGGATGCTGTACAATTTCCATATATATTACTTGAATATGTAATCGGGAAATATTACTGGGGAAAGTTAATTAACTGGATTTAATGCATTATAATAAATTATATAGGTCGTTGCATTGTTTTTGGACGGGTTAATCGCACTACGTCACGATTGTAAGCGCCCCGCCACACGTTCATTGTTCGGAAAAATATTTGATATTTTTTTCGCATTTAATAAAACGTGTTTTATGGAGTAATAAACTGAGTTTTTGACGCAAATCCCGAAATCCCCAATGATCATCCAACGCCCCAAAAATATTTTTTTATCATTTGATTGAATGCGCGTTGCGTGCCCCTTTTCAGTGAGTGGACCAGTGATGGATTGACAATGACAAAAGTGTCATGTCAGAATTTCTGACTATTGTTATCGTCCATTGTCTGCAGATGCGTTCGGGCCTGGTGCATCAACAGTGAATTTTCGCTCGATTTACCCGGGACGAAAATTTTTATTGTATTACTGTTACAATTTCGGTAAAATATTTTTACTCCTCGCACCGCATCGGGCAACGCCCCTCGCTATAATAATCTACATATGATAATCAACGACTCGTTTCGCAAAGTTCAACAAAAGGTATAAACGGCAATACATTGTGGTATTCTTGAACTTTACCAACAGTCTTCCGTACAAAATTTCATCGGCCTAATTGCGTTATACGAGTTTAATGGATTTAACTTCAAATATCAAAGTTTAAAACCAATTTACTAAAATGAAAATTTTCTCCCTTCGAGCGAAAGTTTTCACTTTTCAATATAAGTATTAATTGAAACTTGATTTTCGCCACGGAAAGTCACTCTAATGACATTAATTTTATTTCCCTTACGAAATACATAAATATACTTTCAACATTATAATATGTATATATTATAAATGAATCAAACACGAATGTTTGACTATAAAAAAAAATATATACACTCTCACATTATTAATGGCGTAAGTAGCTATAATATTATTTTTAATTATGCTAATATATATTAGTCAATACGGGTATTTATGCAATTAAATATATAATTAATCGATTGCGTGCGTGTATAGGGCGTTACATTTATTAACTCGTATTCAAACATCAATTAACGCTCAACACTCTAATGACCAAACGATTAATAAAACCCCTCGATTTACACGATATATACAATTATTTAAGCTCATATTAAATACGATACGAGATTTTTTTGCGAAGATTTAAAGCTTTTTTTGCGATTCGTTTTAATGTGGTTCCGAGTTTGTGCGATTGATATTTCTTGTAAATTCCTAATCCTATTGCTTTTCCCCTCAATGGAATTATTCGATGAGAACTTTGCAATAAATTGGAAGAAAACACATTTTCTTAATAATAAAGTTCTTAACGAGTTTTAAGTTTTGTACAACTAGAGTGTTAAATATATGGATTAATAAACTGCATTGAAATTAATTAAATCATCATCAACAATTTAATCGCAGATTAAATTCTATGAATACATAAATAAACAAATATAGATTGTGAAGTTAAAGGCAACTTCTTCACAGTCGGTTCTGATGTAAATAATAGAGTCGAGATAGGGACCACGCTATAGAAATCCGCCCTATAGAGAACTAGGCTATTATAAAAATTGAAAGACTAACAGTGATTGTTGTAGACGTCATAAAAGGTCCATTATACGAGCCAAAAGGTTAATTCTATCTCTTCTATAGTAAACCTTTCTATAGTGTCAACTAGACGCTAAAGAAACCCGCCTTAAAAAGGAATAGGCAACAATATAAACTTTAGGATTAGATTTTTTAACAAACATTTTTGCAATCACATATTTTAAATGACTTTGTGCTATTACTTGAACAATAAATGCTGTTTTTTGCTGAAAACATTTTTTTACAATTACAATACGTTCTAGATTATTTTTATTCATTAAACTATCTGACTTGTCTCAGACGAAGAGACATGTTTGTTTAAAAAGTTCGCTTTTTTCATTTGCAACCAATCCTCCTATAGCGCGCGCTATATAGAAGACTAGGAATATATACGATTTGGAGTTAGGTTTTTTAAAAATTGTATTTTGTATACTGAACAAAATGAATACATCAAATATTTTTTCATACAAATATTTTATATGATTTTATTATATTTTTAATTTATTGACGCGCGCGTCTTATATTTAGTTGTCAAGAAAAGGGACCTTTAATAATTGAAAATTAAAAATGTACCTTTATTTAGAGCGGCAATGTATTACATATATACAAAATATGTAACTTGACCCTAAGAATTGAGAGTTTTATAGTAAGCGGCGCACTAGGAGGGACTGTCGCACGCGTCGCTCTATAGCAGGGAGCGCTATAGGAGGGTTGACTGTATATAATTCTGCCGAAAAATGACAATGGATGGCCCAAACTCTGATAAAAATATTTGTTGTCCATCGTTTGACTTTTAAGTTCTCTAAAATCACAGTGTAAATCTAAACCATGCAAATCAATACCGATTAATATACAAATAAAAGACAAGTTATTTTTTAATTATGTAAAAAAATAATAAATCTAAATCTTTATCTGGATTAAAATAAAAAACTATTTTTTGTTTAATTTTCTATAAGCTATATTTTTCTATTAGTTACTAAAAAGTTGTGTAAAAATGCTTATATCCCTTGATTTTCATGATGAATAACACAATTGTGTAAAACGGATTTTTAGTACAAAAAAAAAGGGTTTTTTGGTTTAGGTTTTTTTTTTAACTAAAGTCAAATATAGAAGATTTTTAAATATAGCTTTTATTGCAATTATGAAAATTGGATTACAGATTTCTTGATTATAATTACTCTAACCCTTTCCACTCTGTCCACTTTTAGTGGAATCTATGAGTTACTCTCATTATATTTTTTCTACAAATTTATTAAAAAAGATATCCATTTGGAAAATTAATAAAAAGCATTTATAGGGTTTGAAATTTTTTTTTTTAATGAAATAAACTTGGTTCAAGCTGTTGGGTAAAAATCTTTAAGCAAATATGTTTGGCCCACCAAATGAAAACTGTTAAAAAAGATAACTGATTTTTTGTGAAGCCTACCGCATAAAAATAGATTTGGTTATATTTTTTGTACGAATCAAAATTAAGGGATTTGTTTGTATGTGTATATTTTTTTATTCATAAACGGTTTTAACGTATTCCGATTGAACTTTTTGACATGTGTATCCGATCAGGATTTGCACACTCAAATTGCGATTTAAATAATAATAAATCCAAACATTGATCCTTGCGTATAACATAATAGGTCCATTCACTGCTACAACAGGATAACAGTCAACCCCTTTACGGGATAACAATAAAGCAGTGACACGAAATAAATGATGCGCAATGCCAGACGTCAAGTTTCTATGACTGGTTCAATGACGGCGGTGATGACGAATCCGGGGATTTTGAATATATATATAATATTTCAACGCCATTCGCTAATAAATCATAGATTTTTTTTTAAATAATTAATGTTAAATTCGGTACTGACCGCGTACTATCATTATAATTCCAGAAGAACCGTTGATGGTTAGATAATGTTTCTAAAACGGCAGGAAATATAAATTTACGTTAATAAATATTTTATTAATTAATGTTACGTTACGTGTGAGTTGTGTTTATTTATTTATGAATGAATAAATATATGAAATATTATTAAAACGAATTCAAGTGGCTCTCGGCATAAAACTGCACCGAACAATACTGCACAAACATATCAACGGCACTCCATATAAATTATTGCCATTCGGAATTGTTTATTTTTCGGGCGCCAAAAATTGGCATTGTGCATGATATAAAAAATTGATACATTTTGTCACCCCTATTTTAGGGGCGAGGCTGGCCAACAACCGTCGCTTGCAATTCCGCAATGGCACACTTCACAATATGCGGAAGGTGACTAAAATGTGTGCTCATATTTTTTTTTTTGCAAATGAAAAGACACGCGAACCGTATAACTCAAAACCTGTTTGCGTCGACGGACTCGGAGAGCTTTTATTATTGAGCTTCTGTCGAGTGCCAAAAACCGCGCTGAAATGCGGTCAAGAGGGAGAGCAGGTATTATTATGAACCTCTGTGCAAAAATACCGATACGGATTATGCAATGTCGACGCACCCTTCCGTAAACGGCTGAGACGCATGGCGAGACGCGAAGAATGCCTCTGGTATTTTTGATTTTGTTAATCGATACAATGAAGAAGCCACAATGAATAATAAGGGTGGCAAGGAGGTCGAACGCTGAGTGGTTCCATTTAAAGCATTTATGATTTTTTTTGTAAAGATGTATACAAAAATATTAATTTGAATTTATCTGAATCAATAATAAGACCTAAAATCAGGGACGGCTCGTCCATATACACTGCGAAGCTCTAGCACCCCCAAACAAATTAAGGAAAAATATATTTTTATATAGTAATATATACTTGTCTATTGATTGTATATTATGTATATGAAAATATAAATTAAATTAATATTTAATGATACGCCATGCGGTGTAGAGCAAGAGTGCTCGTCAGCACTGCCAGCCTCGTGTATTGCATGGATGCGGGGGGGCAGCGGGATGAGGAGGATCTCGTTCCTAAGCGCTGTGTTGCGCTCTCACTTTTGAACTACTTAATCTTCCGCAGCACCCCTAAATATTTTACCCACGAGCCGCTACTGCCTAAAATATATGTAGCACTCGTGGACCAAATTGATATTGAATTTCGAAAATCATTCAATAAATAGTTTAGCTAGAAAGTCGTTAATAATAAACGTTAATCATTTTTTTAATATATGATACCTAGTTCTTGTAATAAAAATGACATCAATCAATAGTTTATGGGGAAAATAGTGGCCATAAAAAATATATTTCTGATTAAAAAAGTTTCATATGTATACAATATACATAAAATATGTGCTTATTAATAATATATGGATCATTAATTTACATACATGTTAGATATATTAGGGTTAATAAACAACTTAAGAAATATATTACCGAAAAAAGTTTATTTACTTTTATAATTAATTATGTATACTCCAGGTCCTACTTTTTATGCGAAAGATTGGCTTAGAAATTTTCGGGTGAAAAAAGATAAAGTTTATTTGATTGAAAATTGTTTTAAAAAAAAAAAAAATTGGATGAACAAAACATTTTTTATTGCGTAATTTTAAGATACTTTACTATTTATAGAATATACTGAATTAATATTAATAAACGAACGTTTAATTTAATTCCGAAACTTCTGATTTATTTAGAAGATTTTTATTGATCTGTTGAGACTATTGTATATAACATATCGATTATTAATATACGTATTTTTTCGATATATTACACGGTTTTGATTTACACTGTGATTTTATAGAATTTAAAAATTGAACGATGGATAACAATTTTTTTTATCAGAATTCTGGCAAGTCTTTATCATTTTTCGGCAGAATTATATACAGTCAACCCTTCTATAGTATTCCTCGTTAAAGAGCAGAGTATGTCAGAGTCCCTTCTATAGTGCTCCATTCTAGTGCGGTGTTTTCTATAAAACGCTTAATTTTCAATGTCAAATTATATATTTGGTAAATATGTAAAACATTGATCCTCGAAATGAAGAGAATGGCAATGGAAAAGTGTTTAAATACCCCTAGTCTTTTATAGGGCGCTCTCTTTGGACGCTATAGAAGGGTTGACCGTATTATTTAAATTGTTATTAGCTTTAAGTTGACTTTTTTCATTTTTAATTATCCTTAAATGTAAACAATCATAATAATGATCATAGATTAAGTAACAATATTATTTAAGTATTAAGGTAATAATATGATTAATTATTAATAAACATTAGAATATGTGTATCTAAGTTTCAAAAATATTTCTCAGAATCTTATATTAGATCAACCCGAAAGAAATTTTTTCATTTTTTCCTAACTTTCTAGCCCTTTTTATAAAAAAAATATATGGTTTGGAATAAAAATACGAATTTCGAAGATTTTTGACTTCATATATATTTTTAATTCTTTTTGTAAATAAAATTGACAAAAATAAGCAATAATATTTTTTTTTGTAAAACATTTAAGATTGGTACACAACTTTGCACTATATTAATTAATTATAATTATTTTTTTCATTTTTAGGGTAGTTTTTCATTGACATTAGCGATAGTGTGCCACGATCGGTGGTCATCCACATGTCCACAGATGGCCGGGAATCCCCAGACATCAGATGTCGTCGCAGATGGCGACAGTATCGCTGTCGCGCATCAAATTTATGCCGTTGGCTGAATTTTATCTCACGATTCGACAGCATTCCTAAAAATTGAAATAGATAACTCCCCTATTTAGGGAAATGGGACCGTGCCAAAGTGGGCAAAAAATTCCAAATTGGGGGAAAGGGCGGCGGCGAAAATAATTATCGTTCCGAAATTCATGCTTGTTACATTAAAAGGGAATTAAATGCAATTCTGCAGTACAGGGGTGTCCATTTTCATAAATGATGAGTGACCTTTGGCTGTGCTATGAATTATGCATATGTGCAAAAAGCTCGGGCACGTGCCAGACTCGGCACGCGAGTCCATTTAGTTTTGTAGGAAGTGTGGCGAGTGGTACCGTGACGCAACACACCTGCTACACGCCGCAAGGACTGATACATATTTTAGGTGTGATGCATTGGAATACATCAGCAATTAAAAAATTAGGAAAATGCTTGTAAAATCTAAGAAACTGTATTAAACTATTTTTCAATTATAGTGATTATTTACAATCAAATAAAATTATTAGTTATGAATTTAATTAAAACCCCCCATTAAAATAAAATCACTCCAGCATAACATTTAACACAATAGGTATACTCTTTATAGAATAAAATTTTAAGAAGGAGGAATGTCATAAACAATGCATTCATATAATGATATAGTAATAAGATTGATAGATAATAATTTTATAATGTAAAACATAGTTCATGTCAACGTTTTTTATAATTTATTTACACTATAGCATATTATATACTTTAAAAAATATATCGTTGTATGATAATAACTGAAATACTTGATAAAATTCAAATTTTAAGAAGTATTTTAGTAAATATTGATATATAAAAAAAATAAAAAATTAAATTAATTTCATATATATTTTTTTCGTCATTAGTACTGCTTCATTAATTCACACGAAGCTCTCAAGCTTTACAAATAAAGGTTTCAAACCGAAACTGAACCGGAAATCCGAAAATACCGAATCTGAACAGAAAAAATATTAGTTTATTTCCGAGAAAAAATCTAATAAAGATAAAAACGTTTTTTTTAAATATTCACTCAAAGCTAAGCTGAAGACCGAAAAATCCGTTATTTTTTAAAGAACGAATATTGGAACCCAACCGATATTTCATTTATTGAAACGAAAAAAATAACGGTTCGTAGCTCCGTTAAAAAGATCCAAACATATCCAAAGACTATAAAAACAAGATGATATGAATAATTATGTAATTAATTATGTAATTAAATTAATCAATATGATGCGGAAATGACAACATTCTTGGCATTGTCTCGCCGCAGACTGAGCTCTAACATCACATGTCACTCGCACGTTTCACTCACACTCGGCACATCGTACCAGATGCGACCGAGAAAAAACATCGCGCGCGTTACAACAGCAACGAATATTGTTGTTCTTGACAATGATTATTTATAACATTTAGTCATTTGACTTTTTTAGAAAAATACAAAAATTTTCTGACACATAGTATTTATAATTAAAGAATTATTCGAGAAAAACATAAACTACATATACATAAACATAAACATACCCTAATATCGGCACGGTTAAAATCAATTTTTATTAATTTTACGTTTTTTTGTCAGTCCCTTTGAATGCGTAAAAAGGGAATTTCGCTGCATTACTATGTAATTTCATGAGTTCATGAGTTTATTTTCGGCGGAAGAAGCAGATGACTTCTCGTCAAATTTTTGTTAAATTCTTCTCATTTTATTTTCCCTATAGATTTCGTGATTTGAGATTTTTTTATTATTTAGATACATTTCTTACTGGATGCGAGCAAGAAACGTACTGGATGCGAGCGAGAAAAAAATATAGCGCGCGTAACAACAGCGGCAAATATTGTTATTTTTATATTTTTTTTTCTCAATTGCAGACAATAAAGGTCAATGATATTTATAATATTTTTTCTTTAGATTTTTTTGGACATATACAAAAAGTTTGTGACATGTAGGATTTATATTAAAAGAGATATTCGAGAAAAATAAAAAACTAAGGATAACCAAAAATATTCCATCGGCACGGCTGGGCTAAAAGGAAGCTTAGCTATACGAATGAATACATTTTTTTTAAATATTCATCTGAAGTTAAACTGAAAACCGAATCCGAACCGATATATATATATTTAAATAAAACAAAAATGCATAAAGATTCGAAGCTCTGTTAAAAAAGTCTTAATTCTATATTTGTTTCAATTAAAAATGATTAAAAAACTTCAGATAATATTGTATAATTATCTAATTAATTAAAATCTAATTAATTATTAATGATAAAACACGATACATAATATTTTTTTGCTAATATGATTAAATTAATTGAATTAACCTACTTGATTTTGGAGTTAATTATTTATATGTAAATAAATTAATTCGTTTATCAAAAAAATAAGTGGCCCGTGTGATTTGTTTAAAGCTCCAGTGACCTAAAACAGCTCCACAGATCTGCTATATATTTAGATTTTAATTATACAAGATTCTCTTTTTATACAAGGGATATATTTCAAAGATTTCAGCGTAAAAAAATATAATTGACAATCTGAATTAATTTACATTGTGCGTGCAAATGCGAAAAATATGTATCGCTATACAATACTTAACGATATGTTCCATTATCATTTTTTATGATAACACTCGTAACAATCGTAACGTAACAATGAATCGAATTGGATATCATATGAGTGGTTAATTGAGTTCTTAGTATGGCATCGATACCTCAGGTGCGAATGGTCTGATGTATCATTACTGCGATTTCTTATACACTGATCCCAAGTGCTAATGAGCATCGCTAACGGTCGTCAGTTTTTAAATTCAGTTTCATGAAATCGAGCGAGAGCCGAACAGGTTTTGTTATTATATATAGAATGAGGAGAGCGCAGGTGCAATTGAAATCGAAACCATTATTACGGTTGATGCAATTTCGCACTTATTAACGGCGAACGTTGTGGTCGTAGACGCGGTTAAAGAGAAACGGCAGGTTCGTGACATTGACGCTGACCTCGACTGAAAAAATAAAAAAAAAACCGCGCCGTTTCAGCAAATATGCAACCATTAAAAATTAATTGATATTTTTAATTATCGGACTATACGAAGCAATACAACTACCATAGTCAAAATATCATAAAAATATATGAGGGAGCAAGTAATAATATTTATATATAAATTAAATTCTGGATCAATGTATAAAATTACCGATATGATAAAAAAATAATTAATAACGTTGTTTTCATAATGATTTGTATCAGATTATTGAAATTCTATGTAAAATGATAACAGAGATAAGATTAATGTGTAATGAGTTAAATAATAAATAATTTTACGTTCAATCAGTAGCGGCTCATGGATAAAATATGTGGGGGTGCTACGGAATATTAAAAATTAAAAAAGTATATTTCGTTATTAAATTAATTATAAAAAATAAGGTGAGGAAAAATACTGTATAATATTAACAATAATAAAATAAGTGACAAACAGTTCAAAGGAGCTGTGAGTTAGTATTACTGTGATACAATCCCCCTCCCCACTTCGCAGTTGCCCCGCATCCGTCCAATACCCGACGCGTAGTAACACTGCCCGCGTAGGCACCGGCCAGATTAATAATAATTAATAAATATAAATTATATTTATATATCCGTATACGTAATACATAATCAATAGATGAATATATAAAAATATATTTTTATATATTCATCTATTGATTATGTATTACGTATACGGATATATAAAAATATATTTTTCTTTAATTTCGTTGGGGGTGCTGCAGGTGCCCAGTGTATATGAACGAGCCGTCCCTGTGCTCAACATAATTTTATTGGAGAAATGTACTGATTGTTTTGTTATATTATCTCAAAGACAAACTCACCAATTAATAAATCAATAGTTTTTAAAAAATATCAGCAAATGATTGCTGTTATCATTTGCTGATATTTTTTATTAACTATTATTAATTAATGCCGAAAAACTCAAAGTGGAATTAAAAATGCTGGAAAAATATTTTTTTCAAAAAGACGTTCTCAAATTTATTAGTATAAAGGGTAGATTATTATTTATCAGTTAACTGCCGCTAAAGTTGTAACAAAACCGAAATATGGACTTGAAATAGACATTTTTACAAATGTTCTTGATTGATAAAAAATTCTAAAAGAAAATTTCTTTATTGTTAATTTTTAATATGATGTGTAAGACTGCGCCTATAGGCGCACAGCATGTATTAAATCATCTGTTGACGTGTCATAGGTTAACCATCCCTGATTTACGTTATTAATATTAATTGATGAATAGCGTTTGATTCAATTCAATATCGAACCGTTAATTTTTCCAGAATTTCGTTCCAGTTCAATTAAAAAAAATATATAACCGGTTTTACGGCTATTTATTCAGCTCTGAGTGATATTTTTTTAAATCCTTTAATCATGGCCTTGAACCGAAATTAAATTAAAAACGAATTTATTATATATAATTTTTTTATGTCGGAACGATATGAGAATCTGAACCGAAAAGAAATTATGGTTCATATCGGTTTATTATTCAATATAAAAAAAAATGGATGCTGAACTGTAAATTTAAAAAACAGGAACTGAACTGTAATATTTTTTAAATAATAATATTTTTTTAAATGAACCGAAATATAACGATTGATGATTAGTTAATCAAAAAAAAAAAAATTATACGAAGAATGATTTTGGATATAGCGTTTAGTTACTTGATTACGTCCTTTTATCGAATTTTTAATCTCTGAGAGTAGAAAGTAAAAGCAGAGGTTATAATATCCAGGAAATATGAAGGCTGGGGTATTATGAAAGTGATGTTTTTGTCCAAACAATTCTTCCAAACATTCGAAAAACATGTAAAAACCTTTTTGACACCCAAAATAAAATTATCCTCCAATATACTAATAACTACAAATGTCAAGATAAGTCAGAAACAAATGTACTAACACAATGATAAATAATATGTAAATAAGATCTACACAGCCACCGCGCTATTTATTTTTTTGTTTAGCAGAATAAGTGGCAAAAAGTTTATTGTAATCAAATCAGTTGTTTTTACTCGCATTTTTTTAAATCAAGACATATAATTTAACCCATAAAATATACGATATAAAAGTGCATATAATGGTTATTCAATCAAGGCAATAGTGGTGCAGGAACACTATTTTTCTGAATTTTATGGCGAGGGGACAATAAGTATAGTGTGTGGAAAAGTTTTGTTTAGGAATATGACATTGAGTGATGATTAACGACCGGTATGTCCTTTGGACATTGATGGAGATGTTATGACGATGTTAATGGAACAAAATCTATGTTTTACAACATGTCGATTAGAAGATCAATTAATAGTTCATAATCGATTTGGGAATTGAGGGAATTTTTCTAGGATTAGTCCATGATGAGCTAATTAATTTAATTAAGACAATTTTGGCAAAGAAGTAATTGAGGATATACAACCATTACTCGTTGGCATTACAACTCTGTAGGTGAGACGCATTGACCCAAAAAAAAATTTAAGCAAAAAAATTGAACCACGTTTTTTTATTGAATTAGTTTTATTGAAAAAATGTTTTTTATTGAATAGGATATTAGATTAAGCCCTATAGATGTTTCTTATTCATTTACCATTGAATGATGAGAGTAGAACGGAGACTCGACCTAAAATGATCAGAGTAGAGAGTTTTAAGGAGTTTACCAATTTATTTTTTATGAAGGGAAAAGAATAAAATATTTATATAAATCAACGAAGAAAAAAATAGCATCAGTCAAGTTAATCTTTGGGTATTAATGAATTCGGCGATTTTTCGAACGCAGCTTTTTACCTTAGTATAGCAAAAATACGTTAATATTTTAATTTTCCGATAAAATTATCGGATTCAAAGTCCTTTCCCCAAAAAAAAAAAGGTTAAATTATTGCAACATTTATTTCGGCCAGTTTGGCCTACAATCCGATATAAGTAATATTTCACACCCAATATAAACTTTTATCTACTGGCGAAAAAAAAATCTTCCCCCTGTTTCTATCTTTTGTTTGCTAAACGAATGCTCTCGACCAACCCCTCAAATACATAAAAAGGTTACTCGGGTACATTTCGGTCAGAAATTGGGGCGATAAGAGTTATCGCATTTTCAATAAAAGGTGAGAAGAATCAAAAAAAAGAAAAAAATATATATATAAAACCCAATGTTCTTGATCGTAAATAACATTTGATAAAAAAATATACATTGTGGGTTTAACGGGTTGAATCCGTCGCAATTTCGACGTTTCATACGTGCGAGTAAATTTTATTGTGCGCTCAAATAATCGCGTACACGCTCCATATGTTTATTTATTACGCGGATCGCAAACATTGCGAATTCAAATATATAATTAAATATTAAAAATTACTGCATTGCGGTACTGTTTTCTTAGTATTTGCCCGAAAAGTTTCAATTAACTATTCAAATTCCGCCAAAGTTAGGAGCGACTGATTTAAATAAATTCGTCCGCGAGTTATTCCGCGCAGGAGGAACACTGAAAGACATAATGCAATTAAGATTTATTTAAAAAAAAATAATCGAAACTATGTAAAACGATACTTATTTCGTGTTGAATTAATTTTATTTGAGACGTAGATGTAGCGAGATTAAAGTATTAATGCAAAGTTGGAAATTAAATAAGCCTCGACATGAGAATTACTTGTTTTCAGAGTCCCGAGAGGTTCTCAACACTGTCTATAGTGCGCCACAAAGGAGCTGAAAATTAAACAATGTTTAATTAATTAATTATTTCGAATGTCACGGCCCGTTGGCGCTTGGCGCGTTTTAAAATTGGACGCAATAAAACTTGGGCATCGACATGTGTCGGCAGTAAAATTAAAATTGTTTTCTGGCTCCTTCAATTTCAATATATCATCTCTGAAGAAGCGTGAAGTTAATTAGGCCTGGAGCAATATGTGCCACGGGGTTTAGGTTCCACTACATAACCCCTCAAGGAACAATATAAACCAGACACCGTATTAAACCAACGGTTCCGCAAGGAGCAACACATGCCATCGATTTCATTAACTAACTAACGTCTTGGATACACGAGGATGATATATCGATGGTGAATATCATTTTGTATGGCCATAAATGATGCCTTGCAATATTCGTTTATACCAGCGATACTCAACAGGGGGTCAGTTGAGCTTTGATGTATGAAAAAAAAATCGTGAAACATATTGGAATAATCTGTCGATCGACAAAAATAATGGTGTTGATTTAGTGATAGTAGTAAAAATAAAATTATTTTGTGGAATATAAATAAAATATTTTTAAATTAAAAAAAGTGTATTTATTTATTTAATATTTTAAATTATTTTCCGCTTTAAATAGTGAACGAAAGACACGTCATAATTTACTAAAACATTACTTTGCGTCCGTCATGTCTAGCAAATACGGAGGCTGAGGCACCGTAAAGGTTTTTGGTTAAAAATTATTAAAAAAATCCCGAGAACACTAATATTAGAAACTTTTTAGACGGTCAAAAATTGGATAAGCATTTAATATGGCTACCAATGTCAAGATACGCCAAAGACAAGTGTGCCAACTTCATAAATTCATAAACTTAGATTATTTTTCATCAAATCCAAACCTCATTAATGGGAAATATCTCCTTAAAGTGATATCTGTATAATCTGTAGAATTAATTTATTTAGAATTTCTGAAATAATGGCATTTATTAAGTATTAAATGAAGATATTTTAATATTTTTGGTATTTTTTTATAATAAAACCGTGTTCAAATACATACAGAAATAGACAAAAAAATTAGGGTATCATAAAAATAATGTATAATAATAAAAATATTTATGCTTGGGGGTGCTGCAGCTCCGCAGTATACAGTAAAACCTCATATAACGTACAGATAAATTCCACGTTATAGGGGGGTAATTTTATTTTTTGATTTAAAGGAAATCAGTCATTAAAATTTTTAATTTTTCTTTTTTTTTACATTTTTACTTGTTTACCAGCGCAAATGACTTGACTCGCGCGATGAGCGATATCCTTTCGTATTTTGGCCTGACGTAATCTTCCCGCAACTTACGGACAGGGAAGATCGACACGACATTTTATTAGTTAATTTTATAAAATTATAAAATATTTTTATGACAATTCTATTTAGCGTTTTAAAATGTGTAGGTTATAGGGGCGTTTGACGTTATAGGAAAAAAACTGTCGGAAACGTTATAAGGGAGGACGTTATAGGGGGGGTTTACTGTATATGGAAGAGCCGCCGCTGTAAATAACAACTAACCAATAAAAACTAGTAATAATTAAGCTCAAAGTGTCCGCGAATTTCAAATTTTGTATACATTTTGAACAATAAATGTACAACCGTGGCGGATTGATTTCACGCACTTTTTCTCTTTTATATCTTCTTAGATTTTTCTTGTTAATATACAATATATTAGAATCATCTAATTAACAAAACTGACATGAAGACCAATTGCAAAAAAATATCTGTGTAAGCTCTCAGTAAATTATGGATTCTATACTATAATACGGGGCATCGAACCGTTATTTTAACGTTTCGGTTCGATTAAAAAAATATAACGGTTCGGTTCCTGCATTCGTCATTTATTAAATTTTATTCCTTCATTTTTGAGTAAATAATAAAATAAGTCGTAATAATAATTAATTAAACGCTATTTTTTCAGTTCAGCTCCGGTTTTTTCCGACAAAAAATAACAGTTTTTTCTGTTACGGTTCGAAGCACTGCTATGTTTAAAAAAATATTAATAAGAAAATTATTTACATAGGTCTAAAAACTCGAGTCACACTCTTAACACATTGCCTACGGGGCGAATCGCGGTCAAACTTGCGCTGGGGCGGGGCGCATTCGCCGAAATTTGGTGAAACGTCGTCTTTTACAAAACAAAAAAACCATACATAAGTAATAAATAAATTATCAAATAAATCAATAAATTCTTAAATATGAATGAATGGTTTTATATGCACTTACCAAAAAAAATATTAAAAAAAGACTGTTGTATTATATAAGTTACAGCCGATCAAACGCGTAGTGTCGGCTAGCGTGTGTTATGCGCGCCCCGGACATACACAAATACGCTTTTGACGTGGAATCCACGTCCCCCGTAGACAACGTGTTAATATCCCTCAAAAAGGACATTGGAGAATGTATTATTAGAAACGTTTATTATTTTTTTAAATGTGACTTATTTTTTATTGATGCGTGAAATCAATCTGCCGCGAGTGTATGTTGCAACCCGGTTGAAATTGGAGTGTCGCTGGTTTATATCGATGCAGATGTAGTTTTAGGGGATTCTTAAGGATATAACACGGCAGGCGTGTGTTCATTTGACTTCCGTTCAAATCCAGTAACGACATTTCTATTTCACGGTGCAAGAACAAGAAACATCCGGCTTAGTTATGCTATACTAAGTTACTTTCATTGCCGACAATGGGTTAAGTGACCGGTGTGCAAGACCGGTAGTGTGGCGTGCTTTTTCAAACCCGTTGTTAATGCAAGAAGTTGTAAATCGCGGCATTGACGACGCGTGCCACATATATCTCTGGGCATTTGCAATTTTTTCTCGTTTCGGGGTATTAAAAGGTTTCCGACCGCTCGCCGCGCATTATGCACGATATTTGCATAGTGTTTTTTCGCACTTTATGCAGATTCCCGTGCAAATTTAATTATGCCAATCGCTGGAGAGCGGCTCGTAAAAGTGGGATTCATTGGCCGCGAACAAGGATCGCTCGATTTACGACGGGGGGCCCCCCTGCGCAGTGCCCGACGGGCGACCGTGTTTCAGGGGGCTAACAATTTATTCGGCCGATGAATATTGCAAGATGATATCGATACCGGTGTGTCTGGTAAGAATAATGCAATCTACTCGTACTCGCAATAAACAGTGCAGCAATGCTGTGTGCAAATTAATTCTATAACTAATACAATACAATCGACGTGTGCACATGTAATCAAACGAATAAAAGATCATATCTTTTCTTGATTAAATTGTGTCTAAAATGATAAAATAAAATTATATATGCACTGTGCATAATATTATTTGTATTAGATGAGTATTTGTAGAGCTGACATATAATCATAATGATAAATCGCTAAATTAAACAAAATAAGACCCATCTATCTTATTGCAAAGTCATGTAAAGCAGGAGAGTTTTGGCAAAGAGCCATAGAGAGATCCTCTTTTGTGCGATAGATTTATTCTTGATCATTTTAATTGTTTTTTGTTGCATACAAATATAAAGCAACGACGTTTTAGGGCCCGATTCTAATTACATTTCAGAGGCCCCTAGTAAGATATAATTGGAGGCTAAGGGGGGGGGGGGGTTATCTAAGTATTTTTTTCTTAGTATCAAACATAAATAATAAAAGAAAAAATATATGGTTATAAACGTATTTTTAATAAATTATGCTATCAATTGTCAAAATTATGTAATTGCTTCATGATAAGTAATTGATCTCCCTATCTTATGTTCTATAGAAAGACTAATTAATAAAGAATAATTCTCAAATTGCTTATGGTCGATTTGCCTTTAATTTTTTTTCTTCTAATATTTAATAAATTTTTCCTCTTCTACTTAGCACCGATATTAAATAATCTGACGATACATTTACTACATAAGCAAAATTTATCTTGTCTTAAAAGTGAAGCTGAAATTAAATCTCATAAAAAAGAAAGCAACTAAATTATATAAAACAATGAGTAAGGTATTGAAGCCACATTTGGGGCTCCAAGATTAATAATAATAATAATAAGAAATTATGAAAAATTTAATCAATCGCAAGTTTAAATATTTAACATATCCTTGTGTGCATAAATAAATCTGGTCTCTAACGGATTTCTCACCACAGAGTCAGTATACCCTGGGAAGGAAAACCCTAATCTGTTGACCAATAATTGGTCTATTCTCGATACTTTTGCTCCTCTTCCTTCTTTCTAGGGGACCCCTCTCTGAGGAGATCTTTCCCATGATAAAAGGATTGTTATTGCGCGACAGGGCTAATAATCACTTGCGACCGGCTACTTGAGACTCGTTTTGGGCAGATGTGCATGTATGCCTGTGTATATCTATATAGGTGTGTGTGTGGTCGCTCGCTACTTGTCACTCGTGACTCGTTATTAGCAGATAACGCCTTAGAGAAGAGAACAAACGAATACCGAGACAAACCCTCCTACTTGCCTGGACACAGTCGAGAGGGTAAAATCCGATACCAACATGGTAGAAGATGTACGTCCAATGGCAGCAATGGCCAAGAGAGAGAAACTCTTTACAAAAAACCGCATACCAAGACGGCTCGGGTCCCCGCGGTATGGACACGAAAGGAGCCCTCACGTCACGTATGAGACTCAGGTTCCTTTGGCCTCGACTACCATACGAGAGTTTGGTAAGGCCCATGCCCTCAGGGAGTGAGAGCCTTGTGGCTCGCAAATGATGATGATGATGATAATAATGCAATAAGGTTCGATCAAAAAATATTTACAGTTATATTATAATATATTTGTAAAAAATCGAGTAATAACAAAGTCATTCCTCTTTACACTTATCATGGTGAGGTATGTAAGATAATAAATTCATTCCATCTTTATATTTCTCTCCTGTTATCGGTTTTGAAGTTGTGTGCCATCGTGATATTGCACACATTGTAGGCCTTTTTCGTTTTTCAAATAAATCAAGAACTTTAAATTCCGTGTTATTTTTTCTATATAGATTGATTGATAAATTCATGAGGATATTGTTTACAATTGAAAGTGAGATTTTGAATATAAAAAGTTGAGATCTATATCTAACCAAAAGGTATAATAACTATATTTTTCCGAAAATTGACTTATACAATTTTTAAAAATACCGTATATTTAAGTTATTTGTGTTATTTTATATCTCCACAGGTAATTTCTAAATCTCTCAATGTTGATGTAATAAATCGAATTAAAGGATCTAGGACAAATTTATTATTATAAAAATTATATGTAAAAAGCTTTCTTTTTAAAACCAGGGGTCGGTAATCCGGACTAAATTATTCTCTATTCCAAGTGGGGTAAAATTAAATTCTTCGGGATAACCGGGATAAATAAATAAGTTTTGAGTAAAGTCAATCCTGTTTTAAAGTATTTTTCAGCACATATTTAAAAAAAAACTTTAATTAATTTAAACAATTATTCTAAATAGTAAATAATGAAGATTTTTTTGTGGAAACTGGTTTAAAATTATAATTATAATTTTGGATCTCATCGGCACGGTTAGGTTAAAATAAAAAAATGGATTGATTTCTTAAATTTCGAAAAATTATGCCTGAAGCATTTTTAAGAGCTTTATATAAGTTTCTCTTCTTTTCAGTCTTCTAAAAGTGTATATTATAAATTATTGATATATTAGCGTTGATAAAAAAATAAACAGAGGAAAATAAATGATTAAACAAAATCAAGCACATTTTATTTTATAAATTATGTGATTATATTTAGAATCTCGTAAATAAAGCCTTTTTTAATTTTTTTTCGATGTGTATGCGTTGTTTTGCCGTAATACAGTTATTTCCGAACACAATTTCAGCCTTAATCCGAAAATTGAACCAATTTCCTGGGCTCTGACCAAAAATTTTCCCAATCGAACAAATTCTCGATTTTACATACCGGCAACCAATCACGCAACACTCGAACAAACGTCAGCCAATCTGTAAAACCAATTTCCGGAATCATGCACAATCATCGAAACGCAACAACAAGTACGACGGCAACGGCAACTGAAATGGTCAGCGAGTCCAGTTTCGCACTAATGAGCCACGCCCTTCCACCGATAAAACGCGAAATAAGGAGTGAAGATACATGCAGCCGATACTTTCTAAATATATTTATTGCCTACTACTGGCTGGTACTCAATGTTCGCACGCACGGAATTAAATTTGCGCAAATAAATTTTGCGGTCGACTTATTTTTCGGCGAAAATTTTTCCCTTCAATAACAGAGACGGTCTTAATTAATTAACGCCGTCGGACAGGGGCCGTGAAAATTGAAGGAGAAAGTAGGATGGGACGGGGAGAGGAAGGGGTGGGGGGTGGGTTGGGTCGGAAAATGATTAAGAAAATGACCTTTAAATCCACTTAAAATTAATTATTCTAGAGAAAAATATTTTTTTTCTCGAGTTGAAATGTAATTCTAATTAAATACGGAATTAATATATATCCCGTATATATACGGTACAGGAATAAACGTACAAATCGATCACGAGCTATAAATACGTTTTAGGCAATTAAAATGGTAATGCCATAAACGTTTCGCACGTTTAGAAATTTTTTTTTTTCGTAATTTTATTATATTTAATCATTGAGGCATCAAACGCGGAGCCGTAACCTTTAAACGTTAATATTATTGCAACCGTTGAAAATGCATCTGCCTTATGGCACGTGCACATTTTAATTCTATGCACTTATACGCTTCATTAAAATATTATTAAACCGCCTCTGGCGCTACAAATTATTCAGTAATAATTCATACAAATTGCATTCTATTTATGTTATATAAAACTAAATATATTTTATGCCTCCTATTCCAATTATTTCCATGAATTTGCAAACTTTAATAAATAGACCTGGAACTCTATTAATAAAATCCGTCTACATTTAAGCAAATCAATAAAGTATTCTCCTATATTCTAAATTGTTGAATAAAAAATATGCGGAAAAAACAAGAATAATTGAAGTTATTATCTATTCAATTTAAGGTAATAGTTGAAGAAAATTTATATAGACTTCAAGTTCATACAAAAATGATTGATAGGTTCCAGAAAATAAAAATCCGCGTAAATCGAGACTTCGAGTTCATATAA